>NWSH02000571.1:1135823-1153203 GCA_002382865.2 Heliothis virescens
GTAAAGTTTAAAATTATTTTGTCCACCCAAACCAAAAATTTTCTCATGTTTAGTCAATTCCTTCCAAATCTCCACTCATCTTAAAAAGTGCTCCTTTTGCGAAATGTACAAATTGAGAAGTGTACCAATTGCGAAATGTACCATTTGAGAAGTGTACCATTTGAGCATGGTGTACCAAGTGCGAAGTGTACCAAATGCGCATAACCCCTCATACCCAATTTCAACAACAGCCCCAACTTATGGGGTCCCTTAACAGGTTTGGGGGACCGTTAGAAGACGGTTTCGTTTCCACCAACCGTTAGGGGTCAGAATGTCGATGAAACTGCATACTATTTAGGGGCTGGGAGCTTTTAAGTAAAGGTTCCCATACTTAGGTGGCAGTATAGGGGATCTTGGTGTAATTGGGCATTAGTCTAATAATGGAGCTAGACAGTGATTTTGGGAATTGGAACGAATTCTGAAATCTTTTGCAATTCCTTTACGTAATTACAAAATGCTTTTCGGATTCACTCTAGCTGCGCTGTGAATGATGCATGATGAAGTTAGATCTAATCTGTATACACTGACTGCCTATCTGACCCCATAAGTCCCTAGTGGTGGGGTAACGTCATCTATCCTTTGATGTTTTCTTAGGGTTCCGTACCCAAGAGTAAAACGGGACCCTATTACTAAGCCTCCACTGTCTGTCTGTCTCTCTGTCTCCAGGCTGTATCTCATAAACCGTGATAAATAGAAAGCTGAAATTTTCATAAATTATGTATTTCCTTTACCGCTATAACAAAAAAATCTCAAAAAGGTATTGAGTGAGTCCCTATGCAATAAAAGTGTTTTTTTTCGTATTTTCCATAGATGTAGACTGATGCGGAACACTTCCTGCGCGAGTCCAACTCGCACATGGCGGGTTTTTTTCAAACTAAAAATTCGAAAGTTTTAAATCTGAAGTTGGTCTTCCCTTGAGACTACTAGACTATAACCACGTAACAACTCACGTAAACTCACTTTCAAGCCCCAAACAAGAGTGAAATCGGTTCCCAGTTCCCAGCTCCGAGAATACCCAACTCCCAGTGGCACAGACATTTTATTATGCAGCCTGTGAACCGCAGACGAGCGCAATATGTTATGAATACTAAATGTTAATATTAATGCGTTACTGGCAATGTAATTAATAAACATTTGTTTGCTTTTAAATTTTAAATTAATATATTGACGATTCTATTTTTGAAATTGATTTGTAAGTCTGTGGAATTGCATTCGATTTATAAATTGAAGGCTTGTTACGGAGTTTTGTTTAGTTTTTATAAAACTTTTGCAGTAACTTAAATTTTTCTGAGTTTATTTGTAGGAAATGGGTTATACGATAGCATTCCATTTTACTGGAATTTAAAAAAGAAACATAACTTCTTCTAATTTTCTTGTAAATAAATACAGACGACAGCAGGTCAACGCACACGAATCTATCAAATTTCACCAATCGAATATTAAACCTTACACTATTGTGATAAGGTTGAAAATTGATTGCAGTTTGACAGATTGTGGTATCTTGATGTGCTGTCGTCTGTACCTACGGAATTAAAACAGAGAGACTTAGCCAGTTCTATAGCATTTTTATATCATCAGGTACTGACTACTGTGTTACGACTTAGTGCAGGCGTGTCCATTATCTCTAAAAAAAAGTATAAAAATAAATAAAACAGCATTCACAAAGCTGTACTATCGTGTTTAATGTATTCCTTGGTCAGTAACATTAATTATTTCGGTTGGAAGCTAGCGTGATGTGATTACCAACCTCGCTTTAATTAGCCACCAATTTTTATCTTGTTTGTATGCAGTGAAACTTAGAATTTAGAAGGCGTGATTACAATGTTCTTCCGTATAAAAACACCAAGTATATGTATTACTTGTTATTCAAAAGCAGTTGATTGCAGTTGCAGCTAATATTTGGGAAAATAAAGCCAGAATTAATTATTAATAAATTTACTTAACATTTGTATAGGTAAAAGCCTATGTTTTTCTATAGGTACAGACGACAGCACATCAAGTTACCACAATCTGTCAAATTTCTGTAATAGATTTTCAACCTTATCACAATAGAACTAGGTGAATGTTTGACTGGTAAAATTTGACAGATTCGTTTGTGTTGACCTGCTGTCGTCTGTACATTCTCACCCACTAGAAGCAGTTGATTGAAGTTAGCTGATTATAATTTAGGAAAATTAGTAAGATTTTTTAAATTAAGTCTAATAAGAAACTACCAATTTTTTCCTAAGTATAACGATGTTTTAAATTAAGTCTAATAAGAAACTACCATTTTTTTCCTAAGTATAACTAGCTTACGCCACTGGTTTAACCCGCGTCCCGTAGGAGCTATTTCGTGCACCTGGATAAAAAGTAGTCTATAACCTACCTCAATAAATGTATGGACTGGCTAACTATGAAGATTTTTTCAAGAATCAGTTGTTCCTGAGATTAGTCCGTTAAAAACAAACAAACTCTTGATCTTTATATACAGATTCTCACTGACAAAAAATCAAAAAATCAAAAAGCATTTATTCAAAGTAGGCTGAAAATCAGCACTTTTTGAAGGTCAAGTTTACAAAAGACAGCCCCAAAAACGCCCGCCCTTCACCACTTCCTATGTGTTTTGGCTGGGAAGAAGAAATGGTGGAACAAACTCCCCAGCAACACAACTCTGTCTGTATGGTTTGAAGAACCAATTGTATACAAATCAATACATGTAGTATACAAAAATTCATGTAGTATAATAAAATATGACGTATTTGATCATGTTGGCTAGCACACACATTCTTACCTTTACTTATTAATCATTACTCAAGCGTCTACAAAAGTGTCAAAAGAATTCTATTGCCTCCATTCGATGAAAAGGTTAAGGTATAGCGCGTGCCCACCTACATGTGCAACGGTTTATTGTAGTCAGAAATCTACATCAACAATGAAAATGGATAACTAGGACCACAGTTCACATCCCAAATTAAAAACAAAAATTATATCAACTACGGGTGAAAGAATATGTAGTCAACAAGACGACCTGGTACCACAAGCAGCACCCGTTCACGAGCATAACGCGAGGATCAGCCATCGCCCCCCTCGCACATTTTTGAGGGAGGGAGGCAACCCGACCATCGACGCTACCGCAAGCAATACCGTCTAAGGGAGCATGACGACTTGCTGCTACACAAAAAGAAAACAGTAAACACTAAGAGATTCAGTCGCTAGTAGACCATTTACAATATTGCACTACAACTCATCGTGAAAAACAGTACAATGAGAGTAATTTGTCAATGGCAAAATAAAAATGATGTATATAATAACACAAGTCAACAAAAAAATTTTTTTTCTTTGAGTCTGCTATTTAGTGAATATTTTCTGATTGTATACATCGAAAGAAAAGCAGAAACTCCATTTATAATAAATAAAGACACATCTTAATTAACATAGAGAATAAGAATAAAATATCGATTTATATGCCTGTTCCGATCAATGGCGGACACACAGGTGATGTGATGAATTACCTACTCGTAAGGGCATCATTAAAAATAAAACTGCTCGGAATTTTCCGACATAAATTAATAATAAATATTTTATTTTAATGGAGCTCCTGGCTTACAGCGAAATTCAATAATCTATCTATCTCTGATTTGCTTACTAGATATAGAATTTTGACATTAGCCCCATGCTATACAAGTAATGTCAAATTTCATCTCTAGCCCTAGATTACTAACCTTCGTCGATTCGACGACGCATCACCAAAAAAATCGCGATAACTTTTGCGCGCGCGATCGTGCGGTTTTCTAATTCGAGCTAATCTCTGTCTATCCATTGCCCTAACGATCGATGGTAGTGCTTTGTGCGTAGGGGGCCTGTACGCGCTGTTCCAGCAACCATGACTCGTCGCATCGACGAAGGTTAGTAGTAACGTAACTTTTTGTACTATTGTTCGTACTATTTTTTTAAGTTAAAATTACGTTTTTTTATCTTTTGTTGATTAACAATGGTGTCTTTATTTAGTTTATTTTATATACAATTCGTGCAATGTGATTAGATGATGATAGCGAGGAGGAAAATCAATCAGAGAGTGAGCCCGAAGACCACATTGAGGCGTATGAAACGGAGGGTGATGATGAAGTTTCTACTGTGAATGAAGAGAAATTTTCGAATGAAAATTATGAGATGTCTGATCTGATATCCCCCCACAGCAAAATAAAAGAAAAAAAAAGGCATTTGTCCCTCCACAAAGCAAAGAATGTGTAAGAGTAGGTGCACCAAGTGCAATAAATCGAACATAAACTTGATGTGTGTCACAAATGTGTTAGTTCCTTAAATAATACCAAAATTTTACTTTTAATTCATGATTCGATTATTATTTTTGTAATTAACAGTTTATTTATAAAAAAAATATGCCATATATAATATGTTCGGTTATGTTTTAAAATTTGGAAAAGTTGCTTTTGTATGTAAACTATGGTCTCATTAATAAGACTGTTTGATTTAAAAAATATGATAAAGTATATATTTTAAATCTTTAAATATGTAGATTAATACTTTGTTTTTAAAATAAAAATATAAATATGAATAAATATTTTTTTATTTAACCTCTAAAACCCCTCCATTATACAGCGTAGTCGAAACGACGAAGGTTAGTGTTACGCGTCGTAAAATAAGGTTAGTGATCTAGGGTTAATAAGCAAATCTACAGATAGATAGAATGTTGGGAACGGTTGTAAGGGACAGAAGCACGGGTCGATAGATTACCTATAAGGTTAAGCAACGCTAAGTGCGGGCCCTGCGTAGACAACCCTGGGTGGCCTATTTATTTCAGGAAGCCAGTTCAGTTCTTGCAGAAGCCAGAAAGTCTGACTACTGACAACTGGATGAGGAGCGACTGCCTCGCTTCATATAAAACAAAGGGAGATCAGAATATCAATGCAGTTTCTTCTTAGCAATGGCCTTCGTTTAATTCTACCAATAACATCTCTAAAGTAATATATCTAAGTAATCGTTGGAGTACTTCCTCCATTTTTGCTTTATAAACAGTCTTAATAAAACAAATGATGGTTTCACACGCAAATGTAAGTAGAATTGACACGAAAGCATACTACTTACTATGCCCAAATTCATGTCAGAATTGAAAAGAACAACAGAAAGTTTCTGAGGTTCCAGATAAAGTTCTTGATAGCTATCTGACAGATAATGCCATCGACAAGTAGTGAAACTTTATTTGGAACCCGTGAAACTGGCCCTAAGTATGTTTTTAACCGACTTCAAAAAAAAGGAGGAGGTTCTCAAGTCGACCGTTTTTTTTTTATTTTTTTTTGTCTTTGTTACTCGATTTCTCGAAGACGCCTGGACCGATTTGGAAAATTCTTTCTTTATATGAAAGAGTATACTCGCAGTTGGGTCCCATTGTCACCAGGTCAGGATCTGATGATGGGATCCTGGAGAAATCGAGAGAACTCTTCAAATTTTATGTCGCTTTTCTATGTCGATGATACTATAACAGGACCGACTGTCACTGTGGGTGGGTATGGGTATTAAAGATATTATAGTTTTAGACCCGAAAACTGAAAAGCATAAAATAAAAAACTTTTTACAAAAGAACAAAACCGACTTCACAAAAATAAACTGAAAGGGATAAAATAAAACTTTTCCACATGGCTCTAGAAGTCGGTGGCAAAATAAAAACATCAGTCATAGACCTGCAGACACCGACTTCTAGAGCCATGTGAAAAGTTTTATTTTATCCCTTTCAGTGTATTTTTGTGAAGTCGGTTTTGTTTTTTTGTAAAAAGTTTTTTTTTTTGTTTTCATTAAAAGATAATTTACGGCCACTTTCATAGGTTCCAGATAAAGCTATCTGACAGATAGTCCTATATCTGAAACTTGTGAAACTGGCACTTAATTCCGTATTTATTAATGAATTTCTTTTTGACAGGCAATACTACACTAGGCTCTATAAATGACATTCCACTTTCATCACAACGGGAAGGTTAATTCCAGTGGCGTAGCGTGGCGGGGGCGGGGGGGGCGGCCCGCCCCGGGCGGCACGTTTTAGGGGGCGGCAAAATGTAAGAAAGGAAGAAAGAAACATTTACTTATTTAATATTTTAATTATGTATTGTATAATCTTCAAGCTAAAAAAAATTTCGCGCTCGCTTCGCTCG
Source organism: Heliothis virescens (assembly GCA_002382865.2). Lineage (NCBI taxonomy): Eukaryota > Metazoa > Arthropoda > Insecta > Lepidoptera > Noctuidae > Heliothis > Heliothis virescens. Next base: position 1,142,003 of record NWSH02000571.1, read on the forward strand.
CGCATTTACAATCCTCAACTGTGTTTATTGTTTAAACATTAAACTAACAAAATTATAAGCGCCCGTTTCGTTCGCGCCTTTTCAATGCTCTCACTTCTTTTTTCTATGTTTACCTTTTAGAGATAAAACTAGAAAAAAATTCGCGCTCGCTTCGCTCGCGCCTTTTCAATGGTCTCGCTCGATCTTTTCTGTGTTTATCTTTTAGACACAAAACTTGTACTTTGTACATTCTGATACCAAACCGAAAAAATGGCGTATGCCGAAGCGCGGTGGGGCGGCAAGCATTTCAAAATAAAAATTAGTTTTACAACTATCCGACTTTAATTACGAAAATGTATAAACATGTGTACATTTGAAAAACAAAGAAATAACGGAGGTTACGAAATAGTTTTTCATGGAAAGGGGGTCGTGCTATGAGAAAGGTCGAAAAACACTGCTCTAGTTAGAGGAAGGAAAGTGTACCTTCTTGAAAAAATATTTTTTTCTTTCTCTCTGAAACAATATTTTGCTGTAGACATTGATGGTGCACTAAAAGAATTTGCTTTGAAAAATTAAAGATATAAATCTCCAATTAAACATGAAAGATTTTTTGGTCTCAAAATACTCCTAAGTTAAGAAGTACCTATATTAGTAGTAAAATTGCTGTAATATTTGTAAGTTCTCAATCTAAGAAAAAAAATGCGCTTGCGCTTTCTTGACAATTTTATTTGTAACTTTTTATAGTCCTAGGAAAAAAAACCGGGCTCGCTTCGTTCGACCCTTTTCAATTTCCAACTTCTTTTTTGTGTATTTACTTTTTCAGTCTTCAATCTATAAAAAAAATCGCGCACTCTTCAAAAAAAGTAGTCCGAGGCTGATCTCGGATACTTTTTTCAGTGTTTACTTTTTCAGTCAGAAAACTGAAAAAAAAAACCTCGTTTTCTATATTCACGGTTTGATCCTTAGTCCAACCCTCGCCTTGGCGATTGGGTTTTCTTTTTTAACTGTAACTGTTTTTTTTTAAACCTAATGTCATGGGCGGCAAAATTGTCTTCCGCCCCGGGCGGCGTATAGCCACGCTACGCCACTGGTTAATTCGTCAACGAAAAATCACCACGACCGATTTTCAGGTAACCTTCACTAGCTCCTTATAAAACGGGTAAAAACCCAACCAAAATCCAATCAATAAAATTCTTCATTCACCTCATATTTATTCGCAAAACTTCACAAACACCAATACAGTTAGGCCGCAAGTTCTCTATGGTAGCCGACAGTGACAAATGGCTGACAGTGGTTGTGAATGGCTAGGGAACACGCCACGCCGTGAAATGTTCCACTTCGCATTACCCAGGGTTGCCGCTTAACTAATTGTAAATTACCCCACGAATTTATGGATTGCGATTACAGGGTAAAACAAATGAACTGGAACGTTTTAAAATGGATTTTTACTAGGTTTTTTTTGCAGAAGCCAGAAAGATTGATAACCAGTTTTATCAAGGGGTATTTAGATGCACGGGTAACTGGGAGGAAGTTCAGAATGGCAGTCGCTTCATGGATAAAATACTGGTACTCAGCTGCAGCTGGATTGACTTGAAGTAGACCTCAATAAGGTTTGGGAAAGGTTTGGCTTGGCAGATAGACTACATCTCAAGATTTACTTAAGAGCCATATTTTTTAACTTTAAGATAACTAGATTCGTCAATGATTTCAATAAGGTAAAACTACATAGGAAGTTAAATATTCTGGACTAGCTTCCGCCAGTGGTTTCACCCGCGTCCCGTGGGAACTACTGCGCGCACCTGAATAAAAAGTAGCCTATAGCCTTCCTCGATAAATGGGCTATCTAACACTGAAATCATTTTTCAAATCGGACCAGTACTTTCTGATATTAGCCCGTTCAAACAAACAAAACAAAAAATATTCTGGATATTTCTGGAACATTCCCAGTGGATTCTAATTCTAATGTGATTCTAGTGAGTAATTAATATTAAAAATAAACAAAGAATTAAAATGCTTTTGTGCGTTATCACGTACGATTCACAGAATGTTCAATCGTGGACCATAAAACTTACGGATTCCAATGTATGAATATTTCACAGAACACTAGTTTTAGTAGGAAATAGACAATTCGGAGAATTGATATTGTTGGGCACTGGCCACCAGAACACTTTAAATAAAGAATTTGTATAAAATCTGCCTATTGTCTATTGGTACCTATGTCTTTTTTAATGCTAGCAGTATGTTCTCACGGTTATAACATCCAACAATAGGTACACGGCTGAAGGTGCCATAGCTGTTTTGAACAGCGAATAATTTGGAATAAAATAAGGCTGATTTAACATTGTTTTTGTAGTGATATTTCCAGAAATATCTGCTGAAATATAAAGTTTATATATATAATATTTTTCTTGATATTAGCAGACCAAATAGCAGTTAATTTAGTTATCAGTTTGTTGAGGAATAAGCGCAAAGCAGACTGGCGATTTCAGACTCTCAGAATATAATCGGGAATAATATAAAATGTAATTTTAAATACATATCTTAACGTTAGCAACCCTAAAACGCTATCAGTTTCACAACATGATCATAGTTATGTAGTGCAATTTATTTCATAATTTCCACATAATAATGTTATGGTAGTGCGTTTTACAACTATTATAAGTGCTGTTCGGATAAATCGAATAATATTTTCATATTTCTCATTCGAAGATGTGACACTCAATTGGTATCATGGAAATAATTTAATACTTATTATAAATTATTTAAATACATATGTAAATTTTGCGCCCATAACGACGAAGACATTTTTCTTAAAGGATAGTGTTTCAAAATATCGATATTTTATGTTCCAGTTTTTTGTTCACCAAAAATCTATGCCTAAATATTCAAATAACATATTTGACACAAGCTATGCCCTTCTGCCTTCTACGAACTTAGATTCTTTACGATATTTACTATCTGGGTCACATTTACATTTCCCAAGGAAAACTGAAATCGATTCGACACACTTAGTACCTATATTTAGTGAAGCAAAAAAAAAGTATTATGTGGAGTATAGATTCTCTGATATCGACCGGTTTTAGCTTGATACTAACTGCGGAATTCAATGTTCTGTCTATCTCTCAATTTGCTTACTAGAGATAGAATTTTGACATTAGCCCCATACAAGTAATGTCAAATTCCTATCTCTAGTAAGCAAATCCACAGATAGATAGGTTATTGGGAACGGCCGTAAGTACGTACGCATCCAACCAAGATAAGATCTTCGCAAAAAAAATGAGCCATCTGCCTAACAACCGTTAAATTACTCCATCTTTAAAACCCGCCATCATTGTCAGATCAAACTCGAAAGTGACATTTATGCAAATTGCGCGGCAAATCAAAGCAGTGTTGCCACTCGTAAAAAATAAGTCCTCAGTGTTGCCAACAGCGGCGTAGTTATTACCACTTGGGCGGTCCGTGAATTATTGAAGGGCATTTTGATTTACATGACTGGTGGTCTGTTTTAAGAGTGTTTTGACATTTGTGGGTCGTAAAACCTTAAAATTATAAATGCCAAGTATTTTGTTTCACACTGCGTTACGGTAACGCCAATTTATTTGTCTTTGTGTAAAATTTTAGAACTCTCGTATGGCTGATTAAAGATGAAGGAAAACTTTTCGAGCAAAACCTGGACTATAAAGTCTGAAAACACGAATCAGTTCCAGCAGACTAACAGTTCTTGAGATTAGCACGCTCAAGCAAACAAAGTCCAGCTTTATAATATTAAAGTATAGATACCTAAAGATCTAAGTAGATATTACTTAATTAATTTACATTCAAAACCACATGCAAACAAGCCACATTATTATTATAATTAATGTATGATAATAGCAGGCGCATTAGTATTTTAATTTACCTGCGCCTGAGTCGTTCTATGTGTGGGCGCGATTGTTATTTGTTTTGTTTTGCAATCTTTTGTCTAGACACAAGTTGAGATTGTATCTCTATTTACTCTTTATTTGGAAGGCTTATACATTAATAACCATTATACTATTGTGGAAAATATTCTTATCTTACTTAGTAATATATTTTTCCACATCTTGAACATGCTCCATCAGTCACTGTAGGGAAACTAGGCTATCCCCGACTAACATAAACTATATTTTGTTCGGGTACGGGAACAAATTCCCCCGGGATGTGGGTGAAATCGCGGGAAAACAGCTAGTCTATACTAATATTATAAAGAGGTAAAATTATTTGTAAGTTTGTATGTAGGGGGTATTCTCTGGAAGTAATGAACCAATTTTAATAATTGTTTCACTGGTAGAAAGTACATTATTCCTGAGTGATATAGGGTATATTTTATCCGGGTACGGGAAGAAGTTTCCCCGGGATGCGGGTGAAACCGCAGGAAAACAGCTAGTACTGGATAAAATACATGACTTGTGATGGATGATTAACCTTTTTTGTGTTAGAAGCCAGAAGAAATCATATTTTTTTTGTATTCTTCTGTCTTACTTGTCGCAAATTGCTTAATACAAACTTTAGAAGTTAAAAATGAGGTCTCTTTTGTAGTGTTTAAGATAATTGTATGCGATTTAATCGGAGACACACAATTTGCATGAATTTGCAGTTTCGTCAAACGGTACTTTAAAAGTAACTGTCTTATTTATGTATTTGACACAGTTTATTATGCACACATGACATAGAAAACTGAAGTTATCTTTTTACTGATAAATAAAGATAACAATAGAATTGTTTTTGTCTGCGGCACGTTGCAAATTTTTGTGAGAGTTCTTCAAGAGTTCCCGTTAACCTTTTTACAAGGTCGTTGTGTAGACCAAACAGACAAATAACTAGAGGTGGAACGCTTAACAGTTTTACAGGTTCTAGATAAAAATCTAGATAACGGTCTGACCACAGAAATGTAATATCTGACAGATACTGCCATAAAAATGTTTTTATACTTTGACTACTAGAACTTTATCTGGAACCATTTTAGAATACTTTTAGATAATTTCTCTATAGATGTGATGTGTTACTCTGTGTTCTCTAAAAGAATTTAACATGTGGGCAAGCATTCGCTCGGGTGTATAGGTACTGTCAAATTGTATTTTTTGGGCATAAAATACATATGTTAGATAGTGTTAAAAGGTATTAATAAAACGACAGTTTTTCATTCAGGTTTTATTTTACTCGAAGAACAATCAGAACTTTCACATTTATTCTGCACTAAATCAGGAGAAGCTAAATGATCAGATTTGGAAGGAACGTATATCGTTCTATAAGTTAAATTACTATTAACACAAGAATCAAAGTTCAGTCGGTTCGTTCGCGCCAAAAACATGACGTCAGATATTAATTTCTGTGCTATATACTTTTGGTCTTTATTTAATTCTCTCATTTGAACTTTAAGGTTTGCTGCAAAAGTGTGGCAGTCGTCTTCAAAGTCGGTCTGTGGTACGGGAACGGACTGAGCGAAGATTCTCGAAGATTGATGATCGGATCTTGCGTCGGTGAACTTCATTCGTTTTTTCAAAGGAGGTGGCGTATATTTTTCCTCCTCACTTTCCTCTGATACAATTGCTTCGTCTAGTCTTTCCTGAAAAAAAGGGTTTGGAACCGATTACCACAGGCGTGTCTAATAATTTGCATAACATTACAGTAAAAAAAAATAATATTCACTTCGATAAAGAAGGAATAGCATTTATACACACAAAAAAATATTCGAACACTAAAGAGTGCATTAACAATCTCCCTTTTTGAAGTTAGTAAAAATCTCGACCCATTTTTGCACCAAATAAGTACTAGGCGCGCATAAACACACAAAAGGTCTGAGCTAACGTAAACACCGGCTTGTGTCGCAAGCCTTGTTTACTCTGAGATAGTGGTTGTCGGGCAGTCGCACTGTCACTTGCTTGCATTGTCGAGTTCGCGAGCAGCTGTTGTTGTGAACAGGGGAACTATTACAATTATAGATGCTCACTTTATTTGGTATGAGTATACATTCGAAAACGTGCCTACGATTAGACTTTTGGACTAGAAAGTATCGCAATAAATATTTGAAGTTTGAAGTCTAGCTGCGTACAAATTAGAAATATTGTGTACAGTAATGCTAGTAAAATATATATTTAAAACTCACCTCAACCATCCTGTACTCATCTTCATTGTTGCAGGAAGCTCTAGCAATAACCAAGTTCCTATGCTCCTCCGTTTTATTGCCAAGAAATTCTTCTAACTCTCTATAATACCACAGCGTAGGAGTATATATTTCATCGTCCATTGCTCCGGAATTCATGCTCAAAATGACTTTTTTCTCTTCTCTCCGAAACGCGGTACGAAAACTGTCAATCTTTTTTTTCACTACATCCAAAGTCGCGGTTGGATCGACTTCGTGGACTTTGGCTAGTAGTACTTGATACGCTTCTCTTTTCACATCTTTTTGTAGGTACGAGGGATCTTTTACGTTCCATAGGCACGGATAACTTCTATACATCTGTAGGAATTCATACCAAAACTCGCGACGACCGACTCCAGTTAGTTGAGACATGATACGCGCGCATAAATCGGGCATTCGAGGCCGACTACGCTATGTAGGCGGTCGGCCAGACAAGATGGCCAACTCGGGGGCCCGGGGGGAATGAGGGGCGCGGAGAGGTGTTGTAATGTGACCGTTTGCGTCGGATGAAGTCGGCTCGACATCGGTTGGCGTCGGCTCGGCGGCGGCGCGGTCGGTCGCGATTGCCGGTCGCGATTGCCGGTCGCTTGTGGGACAAGGAGAGCATATCGGATGGTCTATTCATACATAACACTCTCTTATCGCGTGTCAATGATTTGTAGGACTGTAATATACAGTCGTAGTGTAAAAAAACTTGGTCAACTGAAAGGAATTACAACTTAGACTAGGTAGGTACTTCTTGAGTGCGGGATTTTTTTGTAACTCAACGTCACGCAATATTGCGAATTTCAGTCACCTACTTACTTTGAATCATAAAACGGACTTCCTTCGTTATCTGTGGGATTAAAATCCGCGCCAACGCGATAACGATGAACAACTAGGGCAAAGTAATGCACGTTAAAATGCAGTAGACGCCATGTTTAACTACTACATTACTGAAACAAACTTTTTCTGGTTTTTAGTAAAAAGACATAAGAACTTCTATTACACTTTTTTGCTCGTTTTGTACCTCGTTTCACTCGTAGGTACTTTTGTATAGACGACGGTCGACCTAACCGAATCTGAGAAATACCAATCAAACATTAACATACCACTATTGTGATAAGGTTGAAAATCTATTGAAAAAATTTGACAGATTGAGGTAGGTTGATGATGTTGAGGTGCTGGCGTCTGCACCTTGTTTATTAAATATTTCCATAATTCGCAAGTCATTAATCATTTGCTTTTTAAGTAAGTAGGTGCCTACCATTTATAATAAAAAGTAATTAAGCAAAAAAGGGGGAAAAAAAACAAAATCATTTTGGATATGTCTTTCATTTGACATTCTGTCAAACATGATCGATATAATTTTAATGGTGTTTTTTTTTGCAATATTGTCTAAAAGTGGATTAGAGTAAAAGCCATTCAACTGATTGGAGAGCATCCAAATAATAAATTAATGGCATACTTATTAGAAATTCTCATAATTAGGTTCGTTAGAAATTAAATGCTTTCAATGTAAATATGTAAATAAATAAAATACCTAGATAAGAGTAGTATGAAAGGAAATTGGAAAAGTTTTTATCCAAGTGCGATCCCAGGATGCAAGTGAAATCGAATTCAACAGCCAGTAAACTTCATGAAATTACAGTCTTCAACATAAATGAAGATAGAAAGGATGAGAGATACGCAATTGATATGGTATGGGCATGTAATGAGGAAGAGGAAACGCATGCAACAAAGAGTGTAATGAGAATGAATGTAGATGGATGGAGAGGTAGAGGAAGACCAAAGAAAAGATGGATGGATTGCGTGAAAGATGACATGAGTAAGAAGGGAGAAATGGAAGTATAAAACATATTGCGCCAACCCAAAATGAAATTAGGAACAGGGCAGGAAGATGATGATGATGCATTATCTCTCACATAGATTTTATAGGACCTCTATAACTGGCCCTAAGCCTGCTAATACTGTGTGTAATTAATAATAATTTAAAGTAGTTATATTCAAATTACTCAAGTCACAGGGCTTTTAAATTAGTAGCTATTAACGACACCGTACAACATATATTTTAAACAGCCGCAATTTATTTGCGAGAAGCATGCGACACAAATTTTGATACTAACATGAATTTAGCTTATAATTTCAAGATAAACTATCGGCCAATTATCTTAATTGGTTTAATATTTAAGCGTTAAAGGTGTAACTTTAACGCTAATTTGTCACCACTTAACCAACTAGGTTTGGTATATTATACCACAAGTGGTTAGACCATTCACAAACTATATTTTTGAAGTGAAAACTTCTTTAGCGGCGTTGAGCACTTTTTGTATGGGGAAAAATATATAAACTCGCGACAGGTATCACGTGACCGAAATGTGAAACTCGAAATCGTGAAACCCAAAATCGTGAAACCTGAAATTCTATAGAAATTCCGTAAGTACAGGTCGGTAAGATATTTTATGACGTTTCAAACATGTGAAATTTGACAATAGTGTCAGGCTTAGTAATTATCATTTAAAATCATAGATGGAGTTTGGGTTTTTATTTTTATAAAATGAAATGGTGCCGGAGTATCTTTAGGTTAGCATCCAGGCCACAGCAATAAACTCAAAATATATATTTGAATAATTTTAGCTCAACCAGAACCCTCAAAATCGAGGAAAGACATGTGAGAAAAAATGTGTTGCGCCATCTATAATTTTTCAAAGTCAAGTAGTTAGTCAAGTATGAAAGAACAAGTATAGTTTTTATTCTTCAAAATCATAGATGGAGTCGTGCTTAAATTTAATCGTGTTGGGGTATCTTTAGTTTACCTTCCAGTACAGTCATAGGGACAAAAGATTTTTTTGAGAAACTCTCAATATCGAGGGCAAGTGATGACAGTAAAAAGTAGTTGTGCTCTTTCTTCATTCCATAATCTCAAAAAAAATATTAAAAACGCATAATATTAATATTCATGTTTTCACTTGTGCCAGCACTCCCGGAGTGCAACCCGGTATTTTTTTTATCTAGGTATACTAATATTATAAACCTGAAGAGTTTGTTTGTTTGTTTGAACGCGCTAATCTCAGGATCTACCGGTTCGATTTGAAAAATTCTTTCAGTGTTAGATAGCCCATTTATCGAGGAAGGCTATAGGCTACTTTTTATCCGGGTGCGCGCAGTAGTTCCCACGGGAAAGTGGGTGAAACCGCTGGCGGAAGCTAGTTCGATATAGAATTTTAAAAAGTGCATAACCATAAATAATTAAATTTAAAAATACGTTTAAAATATCGAGTGAGCTGCAGGTTTTATAAACTGCTAGTGTTGTTGACCTATGTTTACGGAATCCATTTTGACCCTCATCAAAAATTTTAAATCTCTCACAAAAGCTATATACCCGATCGCACATGGCTTTTTCAAAAATTTTTGAGGCTGTTGGCAAGAGTGCAATGGGGCGGTAGTTGCTGGGATCGATTTTAGAGTCTTTTTTATGGATTGGTTTTATTATAGCCTTTTTTAGGAGATCAGGAAATGTACCTTCTGCAAACGACTGGTTTATTAATATACAGAGTGGTGGAGTGAGTTCGTCAGCGCACTGTTTAAATAGTGATGGAGGTAATTCGTCTATTCCGTGACTGTTTTTGTTTTTGAGGTTTTTTATTAATTTGTTGATTTCACGGNAATGATTTTTATCGAATGCAAGTAAAATCTAAGCAATTCTATCATCCATATTAATTTGCAATTTTCCTCCAACATCTTGGGAAATCCGATCGATCTTTCTAGCAACATTAAATAAGCCATTAAAATTGACAAATAATTATTATTATCTCAATTTAGTTTCTCCAGTTTCCTGAACCTGTTGACACGACGATTGCCTGTCAAATAAATAACATATTACTTGTGAAAGGTAATCACATGCTGCCCATGTCGATATTGTCAATGGTAATCATTGGTCAGCTATGAAAAAATCTACGTTAATTTAACTAAGTAGATATTAAAACTTTTTTTTTAACGATTGGAAATCATCAGTATGATCCCGCTGGGGGGGGAGTGCGGGAGTAGCGTGAGGAAGTGTCAGACTTTTACTGACTAAAACCTACCGTGTTCCTTCGGGAGCCCTTTGTGTGCCAGGGCCGCGGTAACTCTTTCGAACAACCCGCAGCCCCGACGGGCTCCGCTCTAGTGGGGTCCGCAGGAGTAGATGTAATACAGCATCTAGATAAAATTTTAGATAGATATTTCACAGACAATGCCTTAGAAAAGTAATTAAAATCAAAACAAAATCTACGGCATTATCTGTCAGATAGTTATCTAAAACTTTATCAGGATCCTATGAAACGGGACCTCACTAACAAGTAATATTTAAACCGAACGATCCTTTTAGAGAAAAAGGGCAATGGCAAAAATATGTGCTTTTGAAATGAAACATATTTGAGATGTTTCATTACATTTTTTTTTACGTATCTACTTACAAACTATGGCACAACAACTGAGATTTGACAACATAAACCAACGATAGTAACAGACATATTATTCAAACAATTTCTGTGTACTTATACAATAATTATAGAAACATTGTTCTATGCGTGCTTAATGCACTTTAGTTATTCTACGACTTCAGTATATTTGCACGGTAAGAAAATATACTATTTTAATTGCATAGCTAAGACATGGGTTGTTTGCATTTTGCTCCATTCTTTTGTTTAGCAAACTTTTGAAACACGAACATCGATTCCCAAATGCATCCACGGCTTTTCTATTTATAAATAAATATTACAGTAAAAAGGTACTTTAAGTTTCATTTTGCTCCACGAATAATTTAAATAGAAAATTATTTTATATATTTTTATGTCTCAATGTTCCCCACGTAAAAAGCAACGAAATATTAAAATATTAGAGTTTTATTTTCTTCCATAACATCTTGCTGAGGTACAGTCGGTATAAAAATGTTATGCATCGTGACAACTGAATAAGGATAAGTGGTTTATTCTTTTAAACGCATATACGATGAAACATTAAGATCAGCATAAAGGTTTCGTATTAAATATCGATGGACATTCAACTATAAGTACTAGGGAATCATAACTGAATTGGAAGT
>NWSH02000571.1:1156621-1173752 GCA_002382865.2 Heliothis virescens
ATATTCCTAACTACGGTTAATAAAAACAATATTTAGGTGTAATAATCGGACTAAAAATTCAAATTGAGCAGGTATTCCAAATAAAACATCGTACCTACCTCATAAGTGAAGTTATGGAACTCGGGAAGATAAAAAACTCGATTTAACTTCGAAAAAGTCACGATCGGGTATTTTAGTTTTTAACACGACCAATCCTCGAAATGGCAACGCTGAATGAGAAAGTTTGGCGTAAAAAATGGCGATTCTAATAATGTTGCTATCACTCGCAAAATTCGTCGCACTAAATCTTGGAGTTATGGATGACATTTTGTGTTACCCCTGTTTTTCCTCTATCTTGCCCCACTGACCTTATTTATTATTTTTTTATGGCATTTATTATGTTGCACTACGTCAATCGTGCTTAATTTCGAGTTATTATGAACAACTTAATTAAAATTCACATTCAGAATCGAAATAATTGATCACCGATTTTAAATTTGTGAGAGGCGATATTTCATATTGTCGATTGGTCCCGAACGCATTAGGAATGTCATCCGTCGTGATATGACGACATTTTAATTTTGAACGCATTCCATTCAAGTTCAATGACAGATGGTGAGGTAACCAGCCATATTCATATTCGTTTTAATCATTTCTATGGCGGAGATACATCTCACAATTTCGGTAAAACACTTTCGTTTGAAAAAAAACGTAATGGATGTACCATAACAGATGACTGTAATGAAATAATGTAACTTTACTCAAGTTCAATGCAATATGACGCAAGTAGCTGATGAGGGTCGGATTACGTGTGTTTTAGCATTGTCTCGTAATTGCTATGGCTTTGTCTTAATTGCTATCTGGTGTTTATCGGAGAGTAGACAGTAACTAATTGTATGTGAGGCTGAATAACGATGTCGGTTTATCACTTGTTTATTGTGGGTAGACTGTATTTTTAAAACGTGAAGAACGTACAGACGACATCACCCCAACTACCACAATCTGTCAAATTTTTACCAATCGAACATTAACCTTCACTATTGTGATAAGGTTGAAAATCTATTGAAGAATTTTGACAGATTGTGGTAGATTGATGTGGTGGCGTTTGTACAAAATAAATATGCACCTCATGCACGATGGTTCGCGCGTCTTTAATTACATACATGTCTTAGGGTTATATTCTCATTTTGATCCACGAAGTATTCAAAGTCATCCACGACAAAAATATTAAATTAAAATAAAATTAAATCGTTTCCCAATTTGCTCACGACCTTAAATTGAAAAAGAATTTTGTATTTCGAAAACAAATAATACAATGGGTTAGTTCTCAAATGGCTCCACATTTTCGTCAAAGCATTTTAAAATAAATATATTTGACAGCATTTTGTCAGTACAGTCAGCAGGAAAATCAGTTTTAAATCATGTGCGTTAGGAATAATAAATCAAACAGTGAGTGATTTTCAATTACTTGTTATATATCGTAATCAAAATATAATCAATTATAAACATAAAATTAACACTTTTTTTATTAAAAATAGATAATACAAAATCTGTCTTTTCTAATTACACATTCTGTCGATATGCTGAAGAAAAACAGTTTGTGCATAACATAGGTGATAACATTTAAGCAATCATCTCCGTAGACTTCTGCCATCCTGGTACTTGTCGTAACAAATAATGATCCAATTTCAACCCTTTATATTTATTTGTGACCATATATTTCGCTAAGGTAAGTTGCCTTATACATCTACTTGACACTACTGGTAGTTCCGAGTATTCTAGGCACTTCAAAATAAAGACTAGTGAGCATCAACAGCGTCAGATATTCATTTGAACGATTTTAGAAACTATTTCGGTCTTTCCCCATCACCTTTTTGTCTTTCCCCTAGACATATTTTCGTAATAACAACATTTAACTTATTTTTTTTTCTGCTTTCGAATAGATTTAATAGGAAGGTATTAATATGATACAAAAATATATTCTTTGCTCTTTAGTCATGACAAAAAACATTTTAGAATACGCTTTTAAGTACGGTTCTACACGTCTTCAAACACAACACTGCTCATCTCATTGAAAAACCGTTTGGTCTTGCCCCTACCGACCTTATTTAACTTTATCTGCAAATAAAAAGCAAAAATTACAACCTTTTAAAATTCGAACAGCTGAAAATCTCAACTCATTCGGTTCCAAAATCGAATTTTCAAATAAGGAGCGGAGCGTTCGAAAATGGCGCGGACGTTACACAACAGAGAGAAAGTGAGAAGTACAAAATGAAATTAAGTAGAATTGATGCGTCTAATATGGGCTCATTGTAGACCTTGAGAGGCGATTAGGCTTTTGTCCGCATAATAGCCGCGAGTGTGTGAGCGATCAGACGTCTGTGATTAAATAAATGTGAAACATCACTAGCACTTTCTTTACACGTGTGGTTTGAGTTGGGAAGTAAAACATTTAGACGTGATTGTAGCTGGTACAGCCGTTTAGGCGTAGAAATAGACCACACTAGATTCAATAAAATATAATGCTCTAGAAAAAAGTTAGAACAACTGAAATATTTTTTTCTTCACAAGCACAGGCTCGCGCATTCGTAACAATTAAACACTGTCATACACCGACTTCAGAGATGACCATTTGTAGAGAGCCGTATTCAATGCATAAATGGTAACAGGCAAATCTTTCACCCTATTTCTCCATAAGAACATCTTTTGCACCGCTATCATCACGGCTGTCTCCGACCAGCCCAACCAGTTCGGCTGGATGCCTTACACGCGGAAACAGGTACCTCCGACAGTTTCCCCGCAACCTTGAGCGAGGGACGAACTTGTAAACAGTGCAGGACGTGCTATGGGGCTTAATCAGTTCTCGTAATTGAGATGTTTTGGCATCCAATGGGTGTGCGGTTTTTGAATCTTGACAACTTTTTAACATTTATAAATGAAAACCTCCTCCTTTTTTGAGAAGTCGGTTAGTAAAGGGCTGTTTTATTTCGTATCTTAGAGAACCGAACACTAAAGCCTAGAGGATTTAGTGTTACGGTTTAGCTGCCATTATAGCTACAGAAATAAGAAGAATTTTGAGTGAAAGAGATATTTAAACAAATCCTATTTCCAACTAAGTCCTTGTCGTTACTGCATGTTATTAAAACAAATGAGTAGTTTTACTGCTTAGGTTACATCTGAAGTCACTTTTCCCTTGACAAAATTTCTAAATCTAACTACCGCTCAATACGGGGCGCAACCCAACATAATTACTTTTTGATCACGGAGAATTGAAATACAATTGGTAGAGTATATTGAGGGTCCTCCGAATACAACGAGATGTCCAAATTAAAGTCTTTAATTACCAGTTACCGATTCCCCTTGACCTTGGATTGAGAAGACTTTTATTTTAACCAATGATGACTTTGTTCTTCCTTAAACTTATTGCATTTTAATTGATAAGTGGTTTTGAACGCAGAAATACATTGATGGCCTTTATTCCTCGTTGTTTTCTGTTACCAAAAAGGAATGATCCAATTTTTGGCTACGGCGGCAGTTCTTGAAGGAGTTTCAGCTGCGCAGGACATATTATTATAATGCACAAATGTTTGCGCAAACATAGGTGATCCTTATATTCCCTGACTCTCATAGTCCAATAGGACTGCAACCCGATGCAACGTAGAGAGATCGGTCTTTGAATGTCGACAAGTTTTCCGAAGCAATAATTTGGCATTGATGCTTGTGTTGTCGAATTATCGATTTGACACTGCCATGTTAATTCATTTCGCCATCATTGTTGCTTAGCAGTCGAGGAGTGAATAAACTATGTTTACATGCCAAAGAAATTGTTGGTCTAGTCACAGCAAAAAATACAGTATATGTGCATTCAAATTTTAGATTTTAGTTCTATGACAAAAATCTGCCATCAGTAGGCAAAACCAAACCTTTTTTATAGCAACCGGGATTATTTGCGGCACAGGTCTTCTATAAATTCTCTACTACGCAACCACTGTTAACTTCAGATATTTAAAGATACAGTCGGCGCATAGCAATGTTATCAAACAGCCACAAACTAACGCGGATGCGTGCACATTTCGCGGTAGTAAGTGCAGTCATTCAAGTAACTGGCAGTGGGCGGACTTGCTCTGCCTGTCCTACAGGGCGCGGGCGCGTGGCCAGCGAGATGCAGTAGGATAAGTTAGTATGGGTCTTACTACCAAAAGATGAACACACGTTCAACACGTGTTTTAGAAAATTTTGTATGAAGAATTTTCTGTCTTTATACGTAGATCAGTTGCAGAACTGAGAAAAGCCGAACATACTTGTAGTACGGAACTATCCACTCGCTCATGAAAATATCGCATATTGACGTACTTCAGTTTTGGCTTCAACCAAATCACTTGATGGCCAATCTAACTACTATTGTACATCTACGGATTTTATCGAGACGTTCAGAGTTAAGACTATGAAAGGGCTGTGCCAGGGCTGCTTGATTGGCAACTTAGTGGCACAGCCCTTGTCAACCGAGTTCTGCTATATGTATGTATACTGCACGCAATCCATAGCCTACTTGGTTGAATGACAACATTGCACTTTGATAACGCACGTTTCAGCCTCAAAGATTTGCTGACTATCATTTACACAAATATGTACTTTAAGCGATTACTTTGCTTTTACACCTGCCGTCAATATTCATACGTGTCTATATGAACCAATTGCAATGAAGCAATACTGCGTGCGAGTATGTCACTTTTTATATAATTATTTCTTTTATAAAAACATCTAGGTACCGATTACCCATCTGAAGCCATCCGAAATAAGCTTCAATTGTCTTGAAGATGTGAAAATTCAGGGACAAAACACAAAACTCTCGTCAAACCACTTTGTTCGCCATTGTGAAGTCAGTTATTTGAAGCCTCGTGCATGCGCATTTGGTCTGACCGTTTTTTGGTGCACTTGACAGATGCTGTCAGTCAGTACGAATAATTCAGTCGTCCCTTGAAAACTGACAGCTGTCAAAAAGATTCAGTGGCACCATAAGTGCCTTTTCATTCATTTTAGATTTTGACAGTTGCACAATCACTAGTAGCCACCTTCAGGGCGGCAAAGTAATTTAAGAGCTGTATAACCAGTGTATGGAAGTCATGAAAACTGTACCAACGTAGCTAAACGATCTACCTACTATTCAATGACGCCGTGACATTTTGCATCCCAAGCACGTAAAACGAGCTAAGAGAAAGGTTTAATATATTTGTATGTAGTAGAAGCGGAGTTATTTGTCAGTCTGTCTGTCTATAAACAGGTCTGTTTTCTTTTCAAGCGAACACGGCATCAATTTCAATTAATGCTCAACTCTTCTTATTTTTTAATATACCTACGTACATTAATTACAATATTATGTACAGATTTTTACGGACAAATTTTACCAATCAAACATTTACATTGCACTATTGTGATAAGGTTGAAAATTCTATTGAAGAAATTTGACAGGGTTGTGGTAGATTGATGTGCTGGCTCTGTACCTATGTGAAAGAAGGTCAAAGTTTAGGATCAGTTTAAATTATTTACACACCTGACCTGTCTAATGTGCATTTTGTATTAGTAATCGATTTACAGTCTCTTTTTTTTAATCGATTTATTTTGCAAGCACAACTAATGATCCTTGAATATATGTATCTATGACTATGTAGCTATTTTGCTACATATTCATGTATGTACCTAATTAAGCGGCTCCTTGGCTACATAATTATTAATTTTACTTATATCCGTAATATTGAAACTTGGCAGTTGACAACTTGACACAATAGAGAAATAGGAGAATTTTACTAGTGCTACCGCAGTTTTTGTGCAGTTGACAACTGCCAGTTTGTAAGGGATGACTGACTTATTTATACTGACTGACAGCAATTGTCAACTGCAGCAAAAATCGGTCAGACCATTTTTATAAGTTATCATGAGTGAGACTTCTGTCATCTGTCTGTTCTGTGGCGTCTATGATACATTTTTCATCGGCACCTAAGGCCCGTTACACCTACTTGTGTCAAAGTATTTCCACGCAGCGATTGTGTTGCTCTCAATATAAATCGATACTGGTTCCGTATAAATCGCGAAAGGAATCAACACGGATTAGTGTTGCCAGCACGTTTGCCGACGTTGATATGGCGCCATTTATTTTTAGAAAAAAAGGATTGAAAAGGAGGTTGAATGTTTTATGGAGATCTGTGTGTCTTGCGATTTCACTTGTGGTCAGGGAATATACAGATAACTCCAAATAAGTTTACAGACAACACGACTTGATGAAGATGATATTTGACCCAGAGATGGTAAAAGTAACCCTGAAGACGGACTAACGCCGGTTCCCAATATTCGATCTATCTGTTGAAATGCTTACTAGAGATAAGAATTTGACATTTGTTGTATGGGACTCATGTCAAAATTCTATCTCTAGTAGGCTAATCCAGAGACACAAGGTTTATTTGATTCCGCTGACAGGCTACTTTTTACCCAAGTGATAGGAGTAATTCCCCCAGGACGCGAGCAAAACCGCGGGCGTAAGATGAGTTTCGAAATAAGCCCTAAAGAAATCGACAAATCGTAAGGCCCACAAAACTCCCAGCAGTGGACATCCGTTCTACAAAGCCTAACAAGATTACCACCTCCACAGTGCGTGGGATAATCCGGAAACCTCGGATATTGGTAACATTGTACCGCACACTGGAAACTTTTAGTCGGCCGATAGTTTGATCGGGCCCATAAATCAGTTATGAACGCACATTACAACGATCAGGTATAGGGCCGGTATCAGATCGAATAAAAAGTGTGATTAGATTCACGATTCCAACTAAACTGTCAGGCAACCATCGGGCTAAATATTGGCTTATACTTTAGTCTGCGGTGTAGCTACTACAGAAGCCCCTTCATATACAAAACTAGCTTCTGCCAGCGGTTTCACTCGCGTCCCGTGGGAACTACTCGGCGCACCCAGATAAAATTTTAGCATATAGCCTTCTTCGATAAATGGGCTATCTGACACTGAAATTGAAAATTGAAAAATATTTTTTCAAATCGGACCAATAGTTCCTGAGATTCGCGCGTTCAAACAAACAAACTCTTCAGCTTTATAATATTAGTTTGACAGTTCGAAGCAAAATGCAGATGGTTGTGGTAACTCTGGGCAATCTCCACCAACCCGACCAATTTGTTGTTGCAGCCTTGCTATCGGCCGATTAAAAGTGTGTAGTGTGCGGAGACTCCAACATGAGTATCGGTTGTCGCCGTTGAGTTCGATCAATTAGGTCGCTGAACCGATAGTGTTAGCAAGATTACTACAAGTTTTATTTGACGTTTTGGATTATGTCAAACTAGTTGTTTCACCGCGGTTTCGCCCGCGTCCCGTGCTACTGCCTCTTGGAAGAGAGTAGGTATATATTATATACTACCAGGAACCCAACACACAACAAAAATGGTTCCTCTTTACTAGTATAGATGACAAAATTCTCTTCGAAATAACGGCTTTAGAGTGAGTTACATCGGCCGGCTGTTACCCTCAGTTTCATACGCTTCCTGATATAATTTCTTCAATCAACTTACACGGGTATATCAATCTCCAACTTCCGGGCTACTTTGTGCAAAATTCACAAAACCCCACTAAAAATTTCGGCCAATCAAACCCGAGACCCCGAACCTTGCCACCGCTGAACCAAGAACGCCCAAACAGCTGTTGCAATTAATAATATTAATAAGCTTGACATCACTCGAGCCAGTCAAACCAGGCCCAAAAATTTCACCAACGACATTAACTGAAGGTAAAAGTTTATAAAAAGTGAGCAAACTCGTTTATTGATATACGGCATTGGTACCACGAATATGTGATCGTGTTTGGTGTTCATTTTCGATATGATTTTTGCGTATTTATTTGGGTAACGTGAAATTAGAGGTTCTAGATAAAGTCCTAGATATCTATCTGATAGCTACCTAGAACCTTATCTGGAATATTTGAAACTGGCCGTTAAAATTAATGTTGGCAAAAGTTGAGGATTTGTTTGGTGTTGTTATAGTTTGAAGCTCGCGGCTAAGTCAAAGCCGCGCAGATCGATCGATCATAAAGTTAAGCAACGCTTGGCGCGGTTGGCCCGTGGATGGGTGACCATTTTGTCATAACGAGTTCTTCCGTGTTTCGGAAGGCAACTCAAGTAACTTTATAATATTAGTACCTATAGATTGAGCTATATCAAACCAATGCAATCAAAATGTTTGTTAGATCATCCTACACAGCCTTACTCATCCGTACTTATATCACAGATTAGCTAATACTGCCATCAGCTGTCTCGTTCTAATTACCTGTGAACAAGAGAGACAAAGATATGGTTAAAATGTTTGTTTTTTGATACAGTCATGTTTTGTAATATAGGTGACACAAACAAACAGACAGGCTCTTATTACAAAACATTATGATGCAAGCCCAAAGGATAATGAGTTACATACAATGTAACATTAAAAAAAACCGGCCAAGCGCGAGTCGGACTGGCGGACGAAAAATCACGTTTGAGAGCATGTGAGCTTTCTAAAATCCTTACTTATTTGATTATAGTTTTTCAGCTATTTCATAATGTTTCAAATTTAGTTCATAATGTTTTGACTGCCTCGTTGGTCTACTGGTCGCATAGCCGGCTGCTGAGCACGAGGTCTCGGGTTCGATTCCCGGGAGGGGCCAAAATTGCTTTGTGGGTTTTAGAAACTTTCACAAAGCAGCCTGGAGTTGGAAGTTGGTGATTGATTCACCCATGCATCGGAGAGCACGTTAATGTCGGTCCTGTGCCTGATCTCTCTCCGGTCGTGTCGGATTGCCGTCCCATCGAGTTATGAGAGTGAGGGAATAGGGAGTGCACCTGTGTCTGCGGAAATGCTTGTGCACTATAATATGTCCTGCGCAGCTGGCTGATCACCTTATATGAGAACAGCCGCCGTGGCCGAAATCGGCTAGGATGCCATCATCATTAGAGCGGCAACAATAATACATCATCTGTGAAAATTTTAGCTGTCTAGCTATCATGGTTCATGAGATACAGCCTGGTGAAAGACGGACAGCGAAGTCTTAGTAATAGGGTGTCTGTAGTGTGTCACACACTACATACTACTGATAAGAGAGATGATGCTTAATTGTACCTAATAATAGATGTTTCCTAAAGAATTCACCCGAGACCCGGGGAACTTCATCCTGAACCCGAACAAAACATATACTAAGTATGTTACTTTGATTGTTATTTTGATTTTGATTTTGATTTTGTAGCTGTCCAAGAGTCAAGTCAAGTCAAACCTATTCTGTAGTATTTAGGGATTGCAATCCGGTCCGGCGGATCCAGTAATCCGGCGGATCCGGCGTGTTTTTAGACCTACCGGATCCGGCACCAACGCACCGGATCCGGTGCCGGATCCGGTTAAACTCTAAATTGCGAAAAATACATTGAAAAAGGTACTAGTAAGTCAAATTCTCAAGAAAAAGAAGGTTATCGGAGAGTCAAAAGTAAAAGGAAACAGATTACATATGAGGAAATACTTAAAAATTAATGACTTCGTAAGAAATAGAGGGAGAAAAAGGGACAAAATAACACTTTTCACATGGCTCTAGAAGTAGGTTTCTGCACAGATTTTAATTTTATGCTTTTCAGTTTTTGGGTCTAAAACTATAATATTTTAATACCCACTGTGGCAGTCTTAACCAATAATTAAGCCATAATCAACTCAATATCAAGTTGCTTGCCTGCAATGTTCATGAGTTGTGTCATTGTGTCCATTATCAGATCCTGACCTGACGAATATGGGACCGGTCAGACTTTGACTAAAACCCACCGTGTCCCTTCTGGAGCCCTTTGTGTGCCAAAGCAGCGGTAACTCTTTCGAACAATCCCGCAGCCCCGACAGGCTCTGGCCCTAATGGTTTTGTTGACCTATTTGAGGAACGCGTGGAAGCCGCCGACACGGGTGTGTCTCCTCAGTATCGTCTCCTAGGAGACGGAAGAACTATGTGCCACCAGAAAACTCACCGCGCACAGACCCACGCCTACGGCGTCCGGGAGCGTCTCTCGACACCCGGCGACCGTGTTTACCACCAGGTCCACAGCGGCAGCTGGGATGAGCGGCGTAAATTCGCAGTCGCTCCACCGCTTGCTTCTCTAGCATAACTGCTCCGCAGAAGGAGGCGACGGCATCCCATTCCCTCTCGCCCCTCATCATGGTTTGAACCACGGCTGGGCGCGAGAGTTTGCCGCCGCCAATTGCCGCCACGGGGACAGGCAGGTACCTCCCGAAGCAACCGTTCCCGGTGTGGACCCGTCATGCCGAAAGTGAGGGCCAAGTACATATCCCCTTCAGCATATTTGCTAATCCGGCCGGATCCGGCCGGATCCGGTCGGATTCACGCCAATCCGGCCGGATCCGGCCGGATTGAAAATGATACCGGATTGCAATCCCTAGTAGTATTAGATCCACACATATAAACAAAACAATATTGCCTCTTTATTATATTAGTAAAGTATAAACTAGTCAAATAATCACTAGCATTATCAGTTTCGAGTTTCAATCTATTCGTGACAGAAGTACCTACTTCAGTACATTACAAATATTTGACTAAATACTCATTGGATGACGTCAGTCACGGAGCGAACCGACAAACAATACATCGGTTTATAGTAGACACAACAAATAAATTACTAAATTGCAATCTAAAGGCTTTAAGATGAGGATTTCTGGGCTGCAAAACCCCTGCGGGGCCCACTAGGGCCAGAGCCCGTCGGGGCTGCGGGTTGTTCGAAAGAGTTACCGCGGCCCTGGCACACAAAGGGCTTCCGAAGGAACACGGTGGGTTTTAGTCAGTAAAAGTCTGACACTCCCTTCCGCTGTCACCCACAGCGGGAGCGGTCATAATGATGATTTCCCATCGATATAAAAAAAAAGAAAAAAATGGGCTGCAATAGTCCGCGTTGTCGCTAGCATAAGCGACAAGATCCGCGAACGAAGTCGCTGGCAGAAGCTAGTGTTAAATATTATTGTTTCAAAAACGATTGAAAACTGTACTGCTTACAGACTACGGAACCGATAAGAAAAAATCCTTATCTTTTGGGAAGCTGCACCATCCCCTGGTCACCCTGGCGATATAGGCTACATTTTATTCGGGTACGAGGAGTAGTTTGTTAGACTATTTGGTAAAGCACGGATTTTGCCATATCAATTAATTAAGTAAGAACAAATTAAGTAAGTAAGTACCCACCAAAAACATAAATGTAAAAAAGGAAAGCCAAGTTCAATACAAAACCTGTGCTTGGTTGTGGGCTTATAGGAACAAGATTTGACTTGGCCAGTTTTCATTGCCTCAGTTATTAATAAAATATATATAAAACATTTTTTTAATCCTGATAAAAACTGGCCAAGTCATATCTTGTTCCTATAAATACATATTTGGATTTTGTACAGAACTTGGTACTCATTTAGATCTCCATTCTTTTTGCGGCGAAGCCCACAACCAAGCACAGGTTTTGTATTGATCTTGGCTTTCCTTTTTTACATTTATGTTTTTGGTGGGATATCATTACTTTTTGTAAAGAAACAGGTTTAGATTTAATTTTTTTTCTTGCGTTTCCGCTGTAAAGTTTTCTTTTTAGGATTTCGTACCTAAAGGTTAAAATGGGACCGTATTACTAAGCCTATCTCATAAACCGTGATAGCTAGGAAGCTGACATTTTCACAAATGATGTATTTCCGTTGCCGCTATAACAAAAAAAATTAAAAAATATTAAAATTAGGGGGGGTCCCCATACAATAAACGTGTGACGTTGTATGGGGACCCCCCCTATTTTTTAACTTTTTTCTATTTTCAGATTTTTTCCTACGCTTACACACAATTACCGAGCTAGGTTCCAAATTTCATATTTCTAGGTTATCTGGAAGCAGGTTAGGTTTAGGTACTATAAGTCAGTCAGTCAGTGGGAATTTTACGACTTTTGGACCTTCATATCTTTATAACCGTTTGAGCTAGCTTCATGAAATTTGGGCTTCTAGGTGTCCTTATAGACATAATGAAACACGCGTAGTTTCAAGTGTTTACGTTTAATAGGTTTTGAGTTATAGAGGGGTAAAAAGTGGCACCAAATGGTTCGTGTAAATATACACGTGGCGCTTGCCAGCCAGTCTTTGCTTGAACTTGGCTTGACACGCTGCCGCGTGTCTAGATTGCTTCTTCATTTTCGCAGGTCACTACCTCTATTGTGAGGGGCCTGCCGTAAGGCGGGCAGTCGCCTGTGGGAGCCTGGACGCTATGGACTCCCACCCTCCCCACTCAGGCGAGGTTGGAGTGCCGCTGGATATTTTAGTGGGTATACCGGGAACAACTATACCGGGGAGTCCCACATACCCCTCTCCCGTCCCCCGACGGGAAGGGGATGCGTAATTGTCATTTTNGCAGGTCACTACCTCTATTGTGAGGGGCCTGCCGTAAGGCGGGCAGTCGCCTGTGGGAGCCTGGACGCTATGGACTCCCACCCTCCCCACTCAGGCGAGGTTGGAGTGCCGCTGGATATTTTAGTGGGTATACCGGGAACAACTATACCGGGGAGTCCCACATACCCCTCTCCCGTCCCCCGACGGGAAGGGGATGCGTAATTGCCATTTTGGTCACACCTCTATCTTTCTTCTACACACCAACCTTCATTTCTTCATAATAAGACCCAGTATTTTATGAGATCTTTGCTATCAAAACAAATATCAGATTTTCCTTAGGTATATAGATTAAGTTATTATCTATCAAACGATCGGGTTATAAACAGTAGCTCAAGAGAGACAATTTAATTCACTTCTGCCATTTCAGCGCTGTCATTGTGTAGCGATTGGAGTTGCCATAATGGCAGACCTTTGTCCTTGACATGGAACACGCGAACCGCCTTCGTAAACTATTGCTGGTTTTATACCGATTCGATTTTGTATTACGAATAAAATGTAGAGCAAAGTAACAGTGGGTTTGTAATTTGACCCGTTGGTCATAGTGGACGGTCATGCACGGGTCCGGGGCTCCTGGAGCCGGATAGCTTTGTGGGTCTTAGAAACTTTGACAAAGCATCCCGCATGGCAGTTGGCGGTGTTTTACCCCGGGCACGTAAAGCTGTCGTCCTCTCTGGCTGGGTTCCGTACCCAAAGGTTTACCCTTTGGGTACGTACCTAAAAAACCTAAAAAACTCTTCAATATTATGTAGTTTCAAAACTTTATTTCTTCAAAAGAATTTTCAAAACTCACTTAGGTACTAAGAAATATATCTAAACTTATAACAGTATAAATATTTTCTTATATTATCTCACAATTCATTTCCAAGAAATCTGTCGTCATCTGTGATGTTCGTCTGTACAGAATTAACATGGACTTGTTTTGTTTCAAATGTTTAGCATATCAGTAACCACGTGTATATTATTTAGTTAATTGTAGATTGAACACGCGAGCCTGACTAATATCATTAGTTAATACGCATCTTGTAGTACAAAGAAGACATTTTTTATGGGTGGATGTTTGTCCGTTTTCCACGCAAAAACTACTAAACGGATTTTGATGAAACTTATCAGTGACACCGCCTAAACATCAGAATAAGATATAGCCTCCTTTTTATCCACGTGCAGGAAATAGAAACCGCAAGCGGAAGCCATTTCTAAACTATTTGGGGTTGTCACAGCTCATCTATTTACCAAGCATGCTGGAAGGATTCTGGGAACATTTTACGACCGACAAATGTCCGCCTGCTTGACATAAACCCTTTTAGGAAATGTTGTGTTTGTGTAACCTCTGGAATCATAGCTGTAATTGGATTCGTAGTCCATTTGTTATGTTTCTCCGTTTAACTACTATAACGTGCTATAACCTAACGTTAACCGGCCGTGAAATGTCAACTTGACGATTTGACAGCTGTGTGACCAATAGGCGGCCTGTGCACGAGTGCACGACCGATTAAGGTTAGGTTATAGTTAAAGTTAAATCGAGCCACCCAGCCTAAGATGTCTAATTGACTAAAGCCTTTGCCACAAGAAGTAGGTACGAAGTTTTTGTTTAAAAGTTAGGAAATCAAGAATTTGCTGCATCCTTTGAAACCAGAATAACTGGCATTTGATTTATTCCTAGAAAAAATGAACGTACCCAGTGTAGGACAGGAGTCAGGTTAACCGAGAACAAGCTAATAGGGGTTCACGTTCACTCACGAATATCCGAAGTCTTTCCAATTCAATATGGCTGCTTACAAAATCCTAACAACAGATGCAACGCGAAGAATGTGCAGCCATTAATTTCAACTGCAATACACAATAGACAAAATACATGTCTCTCGAACTAATTTTAGGTGACACAATAACTTCCTACTGACCAATGAACGAGCTGTGCACTGATTCACAACTATTTCAAACATTCGGTCATTTTAAGCCAGTCGGTATTAATTAATTAAGGAAATATTGTTTTGTTTTTTACCTGACAGTTAGGTCTGGATAGCGGTAATTGCAGTCCTAAATGTTAAGAATATTTATTTTGATTGAAACAATAAGGCTGTGGGATAATCGGTGACCGATTTCTTGTAGGAGAAAAATACACAATGATCACAATAGAATATAGAGCAACACAAACGTCCTGCAGACAATTCTACACAAGTCGATCAGAAAATCTTAGTAAGAACGTTCATCCTATGAAAACTCAGCTCGGTTATCTGTCCTACAAAAAGTATGACGTGGACAAGGCCTAATTAATATCTGCCAAACCAGGCTTTCTTATTACTGCTAGCTCTAATCACGATCTGTCAAAAGCGGAGCAGAGGAGTTTTTAAACAACCAATTGAATTGCTCAGGAAGACTACTGAGAGAGCGGAGACAAGATGTTTGAATACCGAATTCTATTGTTTGTAACCGTGACCATTTTTGGTGCGTTTGACAAATGCTGTCAGTCAGTGGTCCCTTTTGCTTTCACAAAAGCAGCCTGGAGTTTGGAAGTTGGCGGTGTTACACCCCCGTGCCTGTGTCTGGGAGGGCACGTAAAGCCGTCGTCCTCGATTGTTACCTACTCAGTAGCAGTCGTAGTTATAATTCCACGTCAGAGGCCGTCAGGCGGATTTGAGAAAACTCTGACACTAGGGCTTGTCAGGTGATTAAACCTGCAGCTCACTCGATAAGAAGAAGAAGTGGTCCCTTAAAAACTCATAGCTGTCAAGTGCACAAAGATTCACAGTCACTATACACAGAATATGATCCAATTTTGTGTCCCACTACACAATTAAGAGTGGGCCGTTTTAAAATCTCTAGACGCAGGTGTATCAATTTAAAAAGGACATTAGTCTAAGCAGTAATTTCCTTTCTCACAAGATCAGCTTCTAAAAATATCGCGTAAACTGCCATAGAATATTTCGCAATAAGATAGTAGCTAGTACACCACTGGCACAGTTTAATTAGTAGAACAGTCAGGAAGCTACTTACTAAAGTTTGTAACATCACACTCACACACGCATGTGCATTGACGAGCATTTATGTACCTTTACCAGTGCTGTCAGTACTGACTGTCACGTCAAGAGCTACCGCGCCAGATAGCATTTGGCCATTTGGACAAATAGTTTGACAGACATTTAAGTCAGTCCTACCAAATGACAACCCTACGGCTTCGATGGTGCCTACGTCATCATTTTGACAACAAGGCTTGGCTTCATTATTGATACATCTTTATTCTGTGCTACTGGCGAATATTAATGGGGTCGTGAAAACTCCGTTAGTGGTGTTCAGTAGACATTCCCATTCATAACACGGAGCTTATGAAATAGTCATAGTGTACACTCGAAGACAGAGAAATATACTCGCGTTTTAGTAAGATTTAATTGACGAAGTTGTAGAGTTTTATCATCATCATCAGCTTTTTTATCGTCCCACTGCTGGGCACAGGCCTCCGCCCGCACAGAGAAGGATTGAGCGTTAATTACCATGCTTGCTCAAAGCGGGAGTTTTATACGTATGTAGAAATAAGAACATACTTCAGGGAACATCCCGTACCCGGATGATAAGATCCAGTGTTACGATGTATAAAGCTATAAAGTTAAATTAAATTGTTTTTCGTGAATTCGTAGCAATTTCTAGACATTCAAACATTCACGTTTATAATATTTGTTATAAGATGGTTTTATGGTATTTATATTCACGTCACGTCAACTAGATAAAGTTATTAATTCCTGCTTTTAAAGATAGGCATAATAGGACACGGACTCTTACGATAGGTGGACTTCATTACAGAAATGAATATCGACCGGGTGTCTGTCAACAACGCCCTTTACTATACTAATTAGACAAGTCAATTAGCAGAAATTAGTACTTCTGTGAATAGGGACTAGGGACGTATTTGAAGTCAATTCGAAAGTGTGGCTACATTTTTACTTTTTTAGAGCATGTACCCTTCTAATATTTTACTGACCTTAATAATTCTTAAGTCTTCCACAAAAAATCTAGGAACTAAATAATAAATGAAAATAAAAATTTACATATAAATTAGATTCAAACACAAATAGAACGTTATTTGACGTCTCAAGTTCTTACTCCTAATTTCGGTGTAGGCTCAGCTCGCCCCCTGGAACTCGCCCCCGATTGCCTGAGTGCATCAACTCGCCCCCTTGATTATTAGATACTCCAACTCGCCCCCGATTGTTAGTAAGTTAAAAGTACTGTCAGCATTCTAAGTTTATAAATATTAAAATTAATATTTTTTCTTAAAACTTCCGCGACAAGTAAATTTATTAAAAATGCACTTATTATGGCAAATTAAAGCAAAATTAATTCAGCACTGACAGAGAGGTAATGAAAGTGCAATAGGTAACAATAAGTAAACAAAATAGCGTCGACGTAAGAGTCATTATTTTTTTATCCACCTTGTCAAAGGTATCATCGTATTCGAATGATTAAAAGAAGCTACCCCTTTGGGAAGCCCTTTGGACGGGCAGTAGATGGTTTAGTTCTTTCGATTCTAGAATATTGTTACTCAATAACTCAAAGCGTACCTATGTGTAAATAAAGCGAACAAGACAGGAGTGGCAAAATTGTTTGTTGAAACTGATACCAAACAGAATTATTAGACAAATCCAAATAATAGAATATACGGCGTTTATTTTATATTTAACTAATGACCCCC
>NWSH02000571.1:1199354-1210975 GCA_002382865.2 Heliothis virescens
CGGGAGACCCGTCCCCCGTCATGGTTCACTCCGGCAAGCCGGAGGTGAGGGACAGTATACTCTCCCTGGAGCACTCGGTACCCGCGGGGTCGCTACTCCCCGTCATCCGCCTCAGATGCCCTGCGGGGTATTATTATTATTATTGACTTGTTTATGGTAATGAGTATGCAGATTTTCTTTTTGTACTTTGCTTCTTGATTGTCTATGCATATCCTTTTGTTTCTTATTCGTTATCTATGCTGGAATTAAAAAAAACTAAAATAAAAATGCGTTCTGTTTTAACAAAGTTTATTTGGAATATTTTGCAATGTCGATAGATATGGTCGTTGTCGCAATACTTAGCCACCAAATGCTAAGATACGGGCACAATAGCTTGCACAAGCAAGTGACTAATGATAGTACACAATGCGTTTTGTTCAGCTCAATATTTGCGGGATATTGATTCATCAACTCATTTTACGTGACAAGCCTTGCTATCAACTTGACTTGTAGGGTCGCTCCTGGTATTTTAATTAATCATTGTGTGGTTTCCATCCACTATTGTTGTAGTATTATTGTTGAAGACTCTAAATCACCTGGGTCTTAGAACGAAATACAGGAAAACCCATAATGAAAGTTTTTTGCATACTAAGGAAAGTACATAAATCGCAAGTTCCTTAATGAAACGGAAACGGAACGTTCCATATTTAAAAGTTTCCAATTCCAATCAAAAAAAATCTTTCAGTTTATCATAGCCAGCACTTTCTCGATTTATAAACAAAACTCAAAGTAAACGTTTTACTTGGTTTTGCTTGTAAATCGTGAATTTATCTGCAACGTCTGCTTAACGTTTCCTGCGGTTTGTGCAGACAAAGCTACACTTACATCAAACATTGCACAATGTGCACATTATTATATCTACGCAGCAGAAATAATACAAACAACTTCGATAAATACATTGCATTTACAAAATTGTAAGTTTGTAGGCTGTAGGATTTTGAAATGTTTCCTTATTCTTCAGGGTATTATTAAAAATGTGACTGCAAATTAATTTGCTTCAGTACAAGACTTTCTTCAAATAAATGTGTCCTCAAACTCTCATCTTGTCCATCGTCAACATTTTATAACCCCGGAAGAAAAAACCTACTTACTTGCTTACTTTACTTTACTTGCTTTCCAAGTCCCTACTGTCAATCAGAAATAACTTCGTAAGTTTGCTGTTGGCTACAAAGTACCTACTTAGAATTTTTGGGAACGAAATTTTCTAATGCATAAAATATCGGATAACTTCAAAGTGCAATAGATGAATGTTACCCAAATTACGTAATTATTTAATTAACCTATAAACTTTAGCGTAAAAGCCAAGACACAAGATGGTGAATAACATTTAGGGTATCGTTTCAATCAGTGTCACCATTTAATTGAATACTGAATAGTTCATCGGCCGGTATTTCGATTGAAATCTTATTTTTTATACAAGCAATTGTTTCGTTACCGAAACAATGATGTTTGCGAGATGAAGAAAGAAGAGTAAAATGAATTGCAACTGAGAAAAGATTGCTTCAATAAGTTTATTAAGTACATAATTGGTAGATTATGACAAAACGAAGTTTGTAGAGGTGAGCTTGGACCTAGAAAAGGGAAAGAATTTAAAATTTTCCCTATGCTCCCACCACATCGTTAAATAGATACCCCAGGATGCAATGCAATCATCTAGCACCCCATAAATAAAAATTATCAGGCTATAAAAGCGATTCAAACGGGTGCCGGAACGCAATAAAATTCGGCTCATTTGATATCAAACCTCCATCTTGTTAAAGGCGCCAACTGTCGAATTTCAAATTATCGAACATCCGGTGTAACGGCTGCGTTCTGAGGAAGTGCAGTCCATTAATGAATTCAGTAAAGTCGCCGTACAATGGCGGCACTGATTCCTTACATCTTGACACAATGAGGTTGATTAAGAGGTATGTTTTTATAAAACTCGTGTCTTTGAGAACAGGTAGTGTTATTATAGTTTTTTGTCCGTCGAGTACATTATTGTCGGATAAAATAAACGGTACATAAGATATCTTACTAAATTAAATTAACCTATTTATCTGTTGATTTGCTTACTAGACGTTGTTTTTTGACTTTTTTGAAGTATTCTATCAAATTCCTATCTCTAGTAACCCAATCAAGAGATAGATAGCTTATTGAATCCCGCACTCAGTTGCCTTCGTTAATCATCTGCCTAGCCTTTTTCTAACCTTTGGCGACCTGATTAAACCTGCCTTCTGAAACACGGTTAAGTTTGTTAAATAAGCACAGACTATTGTGTTTTTTTTTTAAACATGGCTGCTTTGAACTATCATCATCAGTGAGCTGTTGTACGTGAACATGAGTCATCGATTCCGTGGCCTTCTTATTGATAGTAGTTACTGTCTAATATCTACTAGTTTGCGTGTAGCTGTGCTATTTAGATGTAGGTACAGTCGACAGCAGGTCAACGTATACGAATCTGTTAAATTTTACCAATCGAACATTAACCTTCCGCTATTGTCATAAGGTTGAAAATCGATTGCAGAAATTTGACAGATTTGTGTACACTGACTTGCTGTCGACTGTACCTTACCCACGTAGTTAAATTCATTCATGATAATAAATTAGCTGGCCTTATAATATCTTCTGAGTAAATGGTACCTATGTATAATCTGGGTCATTTCAAAAACATCTTCTGCCATTTCATTATAAAACTTGGTCCTAAGAGAGTAGGTACCGAGTTTAGTGCTAGGTACAAACCATCGTTTTGAACAAGTTGAAGCCCTAAACCTAATACAGACAACATCTCATAAAGTTACCACAATCTGTCAAATTTCTGCAATAGATTTTCAACCTTGTCACAATGGCGGAAGGTTAATATTCGATTGGTAAAAGTTGACAGATTCGTGTACGTTGATCTGCTGTCGTCTGTACTAAGTCCGGTACTTTTCAAAACAACGTTTTATAATTAGGTGGTTGGGATTTAAAAGAATTGTGTAGTGGACCAATTAACCATTAATTGGTTTTGAAA
The DNA here is from genome assembly GCA_002382865.2 of Heliothis virescens. Taxonomy (NCBI): domain Eukaryota; kingdom Metazoa; phylum Arthropoda; class Insecta; order Lepidoptera; family Noctuidae; genus Heliothis; species Heliothis virescens. The sequence continues at coordinate 1,202,386 of NWSH02000571.1, forward strand.
TGCCGTAGTCTGATTCAGAGCGTCCTCTTTTGGAAGTTGGCTGCAGTTTATTTTGATTTTATGCGGAAATTGCAAAAGCTGTGTTCTCAGTAATTTCGGTTATCTGTCAGTCATTTTCGATTGTTTTATTTTCTTGTAAGTAGTGATTCGCGTGATGAACTCCTTCTAGGTATACTAAATCAAATTCTTATTCCTTTGAATGAAACCCTATTATTATCACGTTTGATATTAATAGCTGTAATTTGAAACGAAACACGCGAACCCAAAAAACTTCAAATTAGTGAATAGTGTGTAAAAAGAATTAGCATGTTTATAGTGTAACGGACGATACTTCAGTTTAATATATTAATGTTTTGCATAGGTACCTAATCTTTAGAACATCTTACTTATCTATTATAAATAATAATATCTACTAATGTGCGAAATAAATTATGTTACATACCTACCATATATGTATGTAGATATGTAGGTAGCTTGGCTACATTCTAAATTCTTATTAGAAAAAAACCTTAACACTTCTTTACTGACTGTACCATTCTCAATAACTTTTATTGATTTTGCTGACTGTACCTCTGTAACTGCCAAGGCTAAAGAGATAAGTTTTGAAACAAGAATACAGACACATTTATTATTTAAAAAGTTATAAATTAATATTATTATCACCAGCCAGTATGCCCACGGGTTTGAATATAGAATGATTGATCACGTAGTGGTTAATACCGCATAGCTTGATGCAAGCAGTTGCAAGCGCAACGAACGCAATCCACACGCACGCCTTAAGTGGAAATGCTGAGCAAAACCTGTCCCTTCCCGCCTCGGGAAATTCATGACCACGGAGTTTCAAACATTGCAAAAACTTCTTTTAGTTTCATGTTTAACACCGATAAGTAGATCACAGTCTTGAAACAAGCGTTACATTCTCTTATTTATTCGTAACACCTACTCTATGCTTTGACACAAAACGGTTATTCATAATCCAGTATTCGATTCTTAATTCAAACTTTACTCACCGAAAAAGTCCTCCCATGTCATAGAGTGATCAGAATCACCGTTCGCACCATCCATCTTCAAACACTGTTTTCGGCTCCGCTAACTCAACATAATTCCATAAGAATAACTTGTAAGTAAAAATAAAACACACAAAAACGTTTTATTACTGTCACCAAACACAACTGGTTACATTTTGTTTGTTGATAAACAAAAAGACATCGCGTTCGATACTCTCGCTCAGCGGGGCAACGAAACGCACGGCCTCACGCTCGGCGACCGACTCGTGAATGGAACCAGAAATGAACAGAAAACGAAAAAGTTTGTTGCGTTTCGGCTCTCGCCCTCGCACACCCATCCCGTCAACGTACTCTACGCCTATACGCTATGCAAGCTTCACTTTATCTCAGACTTGCTTGCTTTACTAATAAGTATAATCTCAGTGGAAGTTTCCTGAGGCACTGCCTATGCATAATATCATGAAACACCAAGTTAAGTAGGCGTTGCAAAAGTAGGATACACAGTCTCTTATCAATTGAATGATCTAGATAAGAAAATAATGTGTTACTTATCTATCTGTTTGTATTTCAATATGCGGCATAAAATACCGTTTTTTTTAACCATGATAGAAAGTAGATGAAAAGTTTTTGAACTTCTTTCTTACGCAGGTACTGGTTTGTAGATACGGAGTATCTACATAGAGGTATAATGTAGTATTCAATTTACGTGTATGTATAATCGAAAAATATTATATAAAATAATCCTAGAATGTTAAAAAATGCAAAAATAATATAAAAAACATTAGCAAACGGAAATCGCCCATACATAATATAGTTTCCGCGTTTTTTTTCGTATACACAGATGATCGAGGATAAGAATAGTTGGTTTTATTTTGTTATCTGTCTGAAGAGAGAAGCGGGCATTGATCTTCATGTCATAGAGATGATGTAACAAAATTAGTCGATTTTTAATACTTGAATGACACACAGAACTACGTCACACACAAGTTTAGTCGAGTTATCGTGATAGTTACGAGAAATTATTATTGGTGTAGCTGTTCTGTGTTTTGAAGTTAATACGAATAGATAATATTAATATTACATTTAATACATTTACCACACTAAAATTAAAATTTTAACTGCATTTTGTAGGATAGTAGGTAACATGACGGTAGTCAGGATCTCTTAAATCTGGCTTCATTCTAAACTAAATCAATTTGGTACGACAGTAATAATAGACTAACAACTAGATTAATTTCCTAGAATAAATTAGACAAAAAAAATATAACGTTTTATGTGTCGTATATATTTGCTTAAAAGGAATTATAGTGCATTTCCCTTTTCTGATGAACAGGGTTGGGCAGTATTTGAATTACTTGTAATTAAAATACGTAATTGAAATACAAATACGTATTTGGTATTTGTATTTCAATTACTTCCTTAAAATGTAATTTGTAATTCGTATTTCAAATACCTGACAACGAAGTATTTTGTAATTAGTATTTCAAATACTTGAGGCTTCAAAATACATTTTAACATTAAAATACATTTAAACTTCATTTAGCGATCGTGAGTGTGAGTGCGAGGCGAGAGTGCAATGATGGTAAAGCAGCTATTAGAGTTGGCAACACTGCACTTGTTATCGGAAAAGCGGTTTTTGAAAAATCAACAAAATTAAAATTTCATTCACTTGGTTCAGTATTTTTTATGTTATGAATGAGCATTTTTCGCTTATTGTTTACGTGAACGATAAACTACGACCGACAAAGATTTCTTTTAATATTCTAATTCTAGTGCACATCATGTCAGAAAATTTGGTATTGACAAGAATTTGGGTTAAATTTTTGAACTAACAAAGGGTTAAAATGTTGGTTATTTTGTTTTTTTGAAGGTGGGTTTTTTTTAATAGTTTTAGTAATTATGTAATTTGTATTTTGTATTTCAATTAAAAATGGCTAAAATACTGTATTTTGTATTTTATATTTCAATACCTTACCTAAAGGTATTTTGTATTTTGCATTTTAATTACTTGCGATACTGTATTTTGTAATTTGTATTTCAATTAAAGCAAAGCATGTATTTTGCCCAGCCCTGCTGATAAATAAATTGAATTAATCATAACGTTAAAGTCAGATAACAAATTCACAGAAAGTAATGAAACAATCGATATTTTAGTAACATCGACTAACTTTCCTCTTCTAGAACAAACCAAAACGTTCCTCTCTACTGACACAAACAACATGGCGGAATTTTGATCAGTTGTTATGTTTCCTAGTAATTTAGTTAAAAAAACTTTAGCTCTAACAACTGTAAACATTTGTGAATAGTTTCCATTTCACTATTGTATCTAACAAATCAATAAAATTATAAAGTGATTCGCGAATACTCGTTCTTTGAATAACAAGCTATGAGAAGGTGAGTTCAATAGAAGTAGAAATTAACGGATAATTTCATTTTATCGTCACATTGTTGACCACGTTAGACTTTATTAAATTAACAACAACAACTTTATATAACTGTGTGTTTATTTTTAGGTGTTCGCTTGCGTCTGCGGTCGTAAATTTTTTTAATAGCATAAGGGATCGTTGAACTGTTCATATTTCTGGATGTCCTGCGATGCCGCGGCGAGGAAATGAGTTGGTGCAGCTGCCGTTGCCTCCTAAAAAGAAGACGAAGACGGTAGAGGAGCCCTCGAGCCTGGATGTTAGTTTCTGTGATGATGAAGCCTTGCCCCCTGGCATAGTGTTCACTGATGTCTTGCAGAAGAAGTGGCGGATTGGGAAGCCTATTGGTAAGTTAAAGCTGAAACTGTAATTTCAGAGACAATATTCCTTTTTTAAAATCATTTTCCTGATGCATCTTTCATGTTATGCAAGACAATGTGTCATTGTTTGCATTAATCTTATGCATCACATGCAATATGCATTCATAGATAAAACCTTAAGTTTTTAGATCCTGTTTCATAGTACCTGTGTAAACAGCTGATGTAATGCACTAAAATAGCAGGTGCTAAATAAGGAGTCTACCTACAATCCTACAATATTTAAATATTAGTGATTAGGTACTGTTGACTCACAATAATTCACATGTGCATCATAAGTTGTTAAAATTTTGGCTATGATGATGGCATTTTTATTCTAAGTAGTTTTTTGACTGCATTTTGAAGTTAAAATAATCAATTACATCATCTTCAGTAGGTATGTTTAAACTCTTAACAGGCAAAACTATACTTTTGGATGTTGCAGTAGTTTATTCTACCTAACTTTAGGTGAAAAACAGGCAACCAGACACTTGAGTAAAGAAAGCATGGGACATAAGTACAGACGCCAGCAGGTCGACCTATAGACTTTCAACCTTATCACAATAGCGGAAGGTTAATATTTGGTTGGTAAAATTTGAGAGATTTGTGTACGTTGACCTGCTGTCGTCTGTACCTACTCCATATTCTGATAAATCTTTTCTAGCCTACTGTATTTTGTGTGTTACATAGGTTACAATTTTATCCAAAAAGAAATTCCACCCGCAACTTTGCTACAAAAGAATTTCAGATGCTTGTAAAGAATTACAGTATTAAGTAACTGTGAGTTTAAATAATAACTAAAGAAACAGTACAATAAAACCCACATTTTCAAAGAAATGTCTACATATTCATATCCAAGCATTAATCATAACAATTTTCATTTATTATTTCCCATATTCAGTGTTTACCTAGACTAGCTGAACTGGTTACTCATCTAAGTTATGACTAACTTATTTCAGGTCGAGGCAGCTTTGGCAGGATCTATTTGGCATCAGATGATGTTGACACTGAAGTCTCCAAACAGAATGCCCGATATGTGGTTAAAATAGAACCTCACACGAATGGGCCACTGTTTGTCGAGATTCATTGTCTCATCAGAACCGCTCAATCTTCACAAGGTAACTTACCAAAATACAAGAACTTATTTAATATTTGTTGCCATGCTTACAATAATTTTATTATCAGTCAGTATCCTGGCCTAATTATCAAGGTCAAAGTCAAAGATAATGAGAGAACACTAAAGTAAAAAAAAGTATGTAGCGCCTTACTACAAAAAAGATAAACACACATCCAACACGTGTTTTAGAAAATTCAGTATGGACAATTTTCTAAAATGTGTGTATATTTTTTTGTAGTAAGAACCTTACCCTTTAATTTATTATTACTATAGTTTATTTTAATTGTCAACAGTGAAAGCATGGCGTCTACAAAACAAGCAAAAGCGCATAGGTATGCCTGTATATATTGCCAGTGGGTCGTTCACAGATGAGAACACAGGCACCAAGTACAGATTCCTAGTCCTACCGCGCTATGACATAGACTTGCAGAAGATAGTAGCCAGAACAAGGGTACTAGACATCAGGAATGTTCTAGTACTTGCATTACAGATACTTGATGTTCTGGAATACCTACATAATCAAGGGTACACCCATTCAGACATAAAAAGTTCCAATCTAATGCTCGGTTTCGATGGCTCGAGAATTGGTAAAGCAACAGCACTTAAAACAACTCCATCATTCCAAAAAGACACTAAAGAGGTTGCAGTGCTATCAGGGAAGCATAGACGAGCGAAACCTTCAAAATCAAGGTCATCCAACTACTATGATGATGAAGATTTTGTCATCAAAGAACATAGGAACTCAAGTAATTTGGATCAGGTGAATGATAATGACAAAAGGCTTGCTAACGTTAAGAAGAAGTTGAGGAAAATACTCTCAGATAGAGACAGCAGGACTTTACACAGACATCATGCATTTAACCTCAGACAAATATCGAATTACGTCAACTATGAAGACATGAACAGCTCTGTATGTTCTGACCAATCCTATCAAAAACTTCTCGACGATTTTGGCGGCAAAAATTTAATTCGCACGACTAAGGAGTTCCAAGAAGATACTAGAAAGCGCAATGCTAGAGAGAAGAGAGAGAGTCAACCAGAAAATGTGGACGAAATATACCAAGAAGCTGTGCTATCACAAAATAATGGCCAGATTTATTTGTTGGATTACGGCCTAGCTTCTAAGTTCTTAGACTCTGAAGGTAAACATAAAGATTTTGGTATGGATGCCCGGAAAGCACATGATGGTACTTTGGAGTACAGTTCCAGGGATTCTCATATAGGAGCACACTCCAGGAGATCAGATTTGGAAACTCTCGGCTACAACCTCCTAGACTGGTTAACTGGGACCTTGCCATGGAAGACAACAGAAGTACTAGCCGAACCTGACCTAGTCCATGCTTTGAAGAAAAATTTCATGAGTGATATAAAACTGTTACTAAAAACGTGTTTTAAGACTGAATTCTATCCACAATTCATGGAAAAGTACCTTGAATATGTCACAAGTCTAGACTTTAAGGAAAACCCTGATTATGACTATTGTAGAAGTTTATTCAAGAGTGAATTGTTGAAAAATGGCTGTAATAGTGATAAAGACATGACTCTGAATTTCATGGAGGCGCCCATGTCTCCTATGAGTCGCAAACTGTGTTACTCAAAGAGATTTGGAAAGAAGAATACAACACCTAGTTTTCTAGCACGAAATGGTATCAAAAAAGCCTATGAAAGAGAAAATGTTTGTTCTCTCGAAAATGACCTAAAACTAGAACTTTTGAAGCAAACATTGAACACATCTAGTGATGGAGTTCGCAAGCCTTGCGCGTCTCGCAACTTCTTTATTTCAGACGCTGATTTAGTGGCCCGTCTGAAAAAGTCTTTAATGCCACACGACATATTCGGCAAAAAACTGTCTCCTAAAAATTTACGATCTAAAAAGAAGAACATTAAAAAACGTAGGGGTGTCAGAACACATAGAAACAGTATTGGAAAGTTCGGTAATTTCATGGGATCAGCGCGTCAATTTACTTGGGCCGAAATTCTAGCTGGCAACCCTGAAGACATAATTCGCAAAGAACGCAACACTGTAGCAGTAAACACAGAGTATGTAGACGATGAAACATGCAAGTATAGAATTCGTAAATTATCCAATGCATCAGAGAACAGTGACTCACACTTACAATCACCGTTAATGCAAAAAGACTACTTACAAAATTTGAATCCTACTTACGCCATGAAAGAAGTTGTAGCTTCTTTCAAGAGGAAGGTTGCTGGCAAGCCTAAGGAGCCAGAAGAGACTATTGAGGGCTTAGAAGGGTACACCCCTGCGATGATCAAAGTGTACAGAATAAAAGAGAAACGAGAGGCGAAAGAAAAGCTAGAAGCCTTAAAACAACAGTCAACAGCTAAGAAAGAATCTGTACAGATCCAACCAAGGTGTACAAGATCTATGAGATCGAAGAAACTTCCAGAACCCAGTTCCCGAGTAACTAGACAGAAAGGTAGTGTTGACAGTAATAAGTCTGTAGAAGTTGAAGAAGTAGTTCCTAAGTGTACTGGTAGAACAAAGTCTAAGAGTAATAAGAGAGTTGCAAGTAAGAAAGAAGATAAGGAATCTAGTAAGAAAGATGATAAAGAAGTCATTGTTACTGAGCCCGTTAAACCCGCGCCTAAAGAAACGAAAAGTAAGTGCCTTTTAGATAACATTTATATTAATATGAAGCTAAAGAGTTTGGTTTTTTCTTCAATGTGCTAACATCGGGAACAGGACCAATTTGAAAAATCCTTTCAATTTGTTATAAATGCAATAACGGCTTTGGTGTTTTTTTTCAGAAACATCACCAAGAAACAAAAGCATTGCTGTAGTGACTAATAGGCGGCGGCTCAGGAGCAGTAAACGCAAGAAATAATTCTATAGATAAACTTCTTTTCATTTCTGTGTCTAGATTGAGACGGTATGAATGCCGCTTTTCAAATCAGTAGGTTAAGTTCTAATGTAGTTAGCGCCTTAACTACTTTTTTATTCTCAAATCATTTACGGATTTTAAATAAAGTCCGTTCTTTTTTTCAAATTTATTAATAAGATTTACGGTTTAACTGACCCACCATTTTTATTTGCATAATAAAATTATTGAGATTTGAATGATTGATACAAAACTGTGATTTAAATAATTTGTGTGAAATTAGACTGTCGTGTTTGAATAGGCTGGTAAGAATAAAGTCTTCATAAATGCGGACTGTATTCGAATATTGTTTTGCATTTAATATGATTATTGGTTTTCCTTCAAGCTAGTTATTTGACCGATTTATCGATATCGGCTGACGTTCCTTTGTGTAATTCCTTATCAATAAATCATTTTGTTTAAAATATTTTAGTTTTATTTAGAGATTCTTGAATAAACCACCCCTCTGTCAACAGAGGTCAAGGTCAACCTTGACCTCTTAAGACATGTCAGTGTTTTCACAGTAGTTTCTGATCATTTTTCTAAAACTTCGTGTATTTTTGCTATTTATATTTGGTCTGTCTGTTCCTGCTAATCTTTTGAACAGCTCTATTTCCGACGGCAGATTTACTGTCAGATGGGTGTGTGCTTTTGTAAGGAGTAACAAGTGAAGAACGCTTACTGTATACGACTTGCGTGCGTGTGCATCGGCGGGTATACAGAGCAAGTTTTGGTGCAGTCGGTTGTAGAGATGTGCCTGGCGGCAATATTTCCACTGCCGGCAATAATCCCAATATTTCCACTGCCG
>NWSH02000571.1:1247289-1263552 GCA_002382865.2 Heliothis virescens
GGGGCGGGTCAGCATCACGCGTTGTCAACGGCCATTTTTCTAATTTCAAATTTCATTGGAACATAGCGTTGTACCTAAGTCGATTATTGGATACGATATGTTTTTATCGACAATCGAATTTAGAAAAGGCGGTTCTTACATCATGAGTTTGACTGTATGTATGTACGCGATTACCTCACGTTTGGCTGAACCGATTTTGATGCTGATTTGATGGTATTCAGCATAGTATGTTCAGATTTAGAAGAAGGTTTTAGGTACAGACGCCAGCACATCAACCTACCTCAATCTGTCATATTTCATCAATAGATTTTCAACCTTACCACAAAAGTGGAAGGTTAATGTTCGATTGGTAAAATTTGACAGATTCGGGTAGGTTGACCTGCTGTCGTCTGTACCTAAATACAATAATACAAAATAATTCCATTATAGCCAGTACTAATACTAATGTAGGTAGGTATTTGTGTAAAAAGTCCCATCAAGATTAATTACCTTTATTTAAGTTCCTACTAAAATGGACTATAGGTATCATTACTCAACTCGCTATTTTATTTTACAATTATTATTAAACCAAAACAATAATTAAGCTACGTTAATGTTATAATTCTAACTATCGATATTCTTGCTGCATCTTAAGAACATCACTATGAAAGCGTTTTACCACAGATAACACAACTGCTCCCGTTCGGCACAAGGGAATTAAGATGACATTATCACTCTATAGGTTACTAATATATACTCTAAGGAGAAAGATAAGCTTTTTGCGGTATACTATCGCGCATCCGGAATAGTAGGATATATCGATTTATATAAGAAGAGGATTTTATTTATAAAGAACTATATGTCCTCGGCTTCACCCGTGTCCCGGGGAAACTACTTCCCTCACATGGATAAAATAGAGCCTATGTCACTCGGGAATGTAGCTCCCCAACAGTGAAAGATCTTTTCAAATCGGTTCAAGTTTCGCAGCCTTTAGGCTGAGGCCGTAATTTTTTGAGACGTGCGTGAGTCGCAGAAAATCTTTACAAACAAAAAATACAACTCATTTTGTGTTGCCGTGTGAATCAAATAGGACTTTTGTATGAAACCGAATGTAGTAGATTTTTTTGCGACCGTAATTCTGCTACTCACAACTCACAAAATTACGCTCATTTGGCCTCAGCCTCAAGGGATGAAGAAGTAATCGTTGTATAGATAGCTCTTCTTATTCATCAAATCATCACAGAAAATGAATTCTTCGGCAAATTAGGCGAACCCCCAAGATTTCTTCTCGCAGCACTCCTTAATCTTCAGACAGTGGTATCTAAATTAACTTCGAAAGTATAATTGAAACCGTGATCCTAAACTTGATAGCGAGAGTCCCTTAATCCGACGCCATTTTAGAGCATTTGTTAATTTCGTGAACGTTATGATGACATCTTGACCTCTAGCGATTAAATGTAAGCACAGTCGAGCAATTTATAGTTCTAAATGCGAGCTTCTTCAGTTATTTTGACAATAGATTGATATTTTTTAGGCAGAAGGTATCTTTCAGACGCTGCAAGCCTCCTGTGTGTCAAAATAATAAATCTTTGAGATAACAAGACTGACTTTATACTTAATGTCGTATACATACTAAAACTGTTTTTCTTTTTGCCATCGGGCTAACCGATACCTACACCTATTCTCTTGATCATGTACTCAGTCAGAGCCTATAAAGACCCCAAGTCCGGTATTACACGAGCCTCAGTATGGAAAGCGTTTTTTGAGAAAATTAATGACGTTGAATTCTATCAATTTTCTTTTTCTCTCTTCAGAAAACGACTTCCAAGAAGTCCGTTGCGATAAAGTGTTCGAGGCGATGCGCAAGTGTTGTGTCAAGTTCAAGCCCCTGAACTCGTCTCTTGTATGTGAAGGTTACGACCTGGAACCGCGGAAGTACGCCCAGGTCACTGATAGACCGGCCAAGTAAGGTAAGTCGTTGAAGAGGGAGTTCCCATTGATTTTATCAGACTTCAGGAAGACACTAAAATGAGGCAGAGTGTACAATTTTGTCCTAATGTCAGCTTTTGTGGGGAAAATGAGAACTATTTGTGGAAGATCGACATTTCAACACTACACAAGTTTGTTAGGAAGCTGTTTCAATCTCACTCATTGTCACAGCTGAAACCTGACGAAGTTTTATTTCTTTTTTCAGGAAGCTATGGATCATCGCCATCGGAGCCAACCTCTAGGCAAAAGAAGTTGGATCTACCGATACCCAAGGACCTTTCAATTCACGTTTACGGCTTTAGCTCTCGGAATATTTTTCTCAAAGCCCATTTACGACATTTTCTTTAGTCCGCGCATCCCGATCGACTATACAGAACCACCCACAACGCTTCAGCGTCAAAGGTCCGAACAATAACTATGGAATCAGTCGCTAAAGCTAAAGATAGGCTAGCCAAGTATCCCGCGATATTCGCCAAGTGTTCCAAACAGAGTGTCTTATACGCCCGCTGCGTTTTGCTCAAAGAAGGTTCGGTAAGCAAGGACGATTGCGCCAAGGAGTTCGAAGAGTTCAAGACCTGTTTGTACTCTGCCGCGAAAAGTTTGAAGACCAGGATCTAAAATGCACCGTTGGTTGGAATTTATTAACTTGCCGCTAAAGTACCACCTCGTAGCGGGGATCTTCATAAGACTTTTATTGATAGCGTATGCCGATTTCCACGATAAAACTTACGATGTTGCTTACACTGATATTGACTATTCCGTCTTCTCGGATGCTGCTAGATACGTTTTTCACGGAGAATCTCCGTACAAACGTCAGACCTATAGGTACAGCCCCATTCTCGCATATCTTCTTGTCCCCAACATGATCCTGGGCAAACATTTTGGCAAAATCCTCTTTTCTACTTTTGATATCCTCATAACAGTTGCTGTGAAGAAATTGGTTGAACATCAGCTAGGCCCAAAGAGCGTTTCTACTAATATCCCGATGTACTGCTCATTATTGTGGCTTTACGATCCGCTGAGTATCGGTATATCGACCCGCGGTAACGGAGACTCGGTGTCTTGTTTCACTATCATACTATCCCTACTCTTTCTACAAACCGACATAGTCAAGGGTTTAAAAAAATATGCTCTATCTGGATTTTTCTTAGGTTTATCAACTCATCTGCGTATATACCCTCTGGTGTTTAGTTTTCCAATGTACCTTAGTTTGGGGATTTCTAAAATTCCGCGTAAAACTACCTGGAAGCAGGGGTTGACGATCCTGTGGCCCAATATGAACCAGCTAACGTTAGCTTTGAGCTGTGTGGTGACATTGTTGGGCTTGACATACAGTATGTGGGCATTATACGGTTACGATTTTCTCTACGAAACTTATTATTACCACTTGTCCAGAGTCGACATACGTCACAATTTCTCTGTGCTCTTCTACTACTCTTATTTGAGCGCGAACCAGCTTGCCTTCGACTTAGTCAAGCATGTCACAACCATATTCAAAGCTGTAATTTTGTTTATCCTGAGTATTAAATACGGAGCTGATCCGAAGACGCTGCCTTTTGCACTGTTCTGTCAGACAGTCGTGTTGGTCGCGTTTAACAGCGTTATGACGTCACAATACTTTGTTTGGTTCCTTTCTTTACTTCCATTGGTGGCTCATTCGTTCCGTCTCAGTATGAGAAAAGCTGTACTTCTGACGATCGTGTGGGTCACCGCGCAAGGCGCTTGGCTGTTTTACGCATACTTATTAGAGTTCAAAGGTAGGGAAGTGTTCTTCCTGATTTGGCTCAAAGGAATTGTTTTCTTTTGTTCTAATATCTTTGTTTTAGTTCAATTGGTGAAGAGTTACACAATTGGGTACGGCTTTGGCTACGGCCAAGTCGCTCATTTGAAAACTCAGTAGCGATACTGGTCAGTGTCATTAGATAACATAAATTATTTGTAATTGTAGATAGTTTTTTAGTTTTGTCATGAAATTGTGCACAAGGTGTAAAATAAAAAATGCATTGAATTTGTGTAGTTTTATTTCTAACAAATCAACTAAGTAATTATCAACCACTAAAGCATAAAATTACTAATAATAATGACCCATTCTAGAAAACAGGAATTCCATCAACTTGTACATAACTCCAGAAATAGAGATAATTTTTGCATCTCCATTTATTTTATGACATCATTACATTAAATTTTTCTCACATTTTGATTGTAAATAATGACTACTTACGACGAATCATTAACTTAATGTTGAACGCACATCAGTCCGAATCGACCGCGGCTAAGGAATTTAATTCTCCCCGAGACCTCGCACACTTATCCGAGCCGAACGAAATCTGTCATACGATTCTGTCAGCCATGCTAATCTGAGGATATTTGATTGTGATTCTTCCAGATACGGACGATTCAACCACTTCGCTGCGCATAGATGGGTTTCATGCGATTTCATATAAAGTATTAGATTCTTTCAGTCGATTGAAGTCGATTCTGAAAGATGTGCGTTCGCCGTGATGTGAGATGTCGTTTTTATATTTTATCGATAGAAATTAAAAAATAATTTAGAATATTCTTAGCAGTCTTTGTTGAGGTATGTGTTACATTAAATGCCGCAGAAATTGTATTTCTTTTAGTGATCACATTACTGAGTCAAGAAATATTTGAAAATTAAAACAGCGATAGCACATTACATTACACAAGGGAACAAAATTTGACTTTTTTTTTTGTTGCATGGAATTTTATAGCTGTTGTTTACTATTTCGTGGTCGCTGATTTCAAATCTGCAATCAGTTTTTCTTCAACAGCTTTAGTTTTTGAGATACAGCTATTGGCCATATTTTGTCCTAATTTCACGTAATTATCGTTATTTCGAACTTTTGGTTATTAAAAGTTTTTTTTATTTTTTATTAATTAGTTGACAAATAGCTATTAAAACGATCCCAACTATTTTTGTAATATTTGAGGTGAATATTTATGCCTAAATTATAAAATATAATAAATATAGATATATAAATTATGGTATCTGAATTCTAAAAACAACAAAAAAATATAACATGCTTCTGTAGCTTCTGCTATGAGCAAATCCTAGTATAACCTAAGTATTTGATGTAAATGACTTGAATATTGTGATTTCCCTCTTGAAGAATAAGGAGACTATATAAAATATCCTTGCTTTGCTTGTCGTGGGACCGTAGAACTCAAGTTGAGCTCTACGTTAGAAAATCTGTTCTTTTGGGCAAGCTATGATAAAAAATTCTAATTTTATAGAATGACTAGTGCCTAAGGATTGTATAATACTACAAACTTAGGCTTCTGAAACAATTTGATAAAGCTCTGAACAAGTCCTTCCTTATGTGATCGTGATTGTTCTAAATACATTTTCTTCTGAAAATTTCCATAATTAGAATACAGAGAAACTTAAATTCGTTTTTTTTTACGTTTTACATAATAGACAGATCAATAGAGAATGCAAACTTTAATAATGATATGGTTGAAATTGAAAATAAATGCCTGGAAAAAGGTCGTTTTGATTTTAAGCAATTTCCCGATATATAAATAACAAAAAACAATGTGGAGGGCATTTAAGACATGTTGTCGCACTTCCAGCAGCTTAATTAACAAGGGACACTTCTGCCGCATCTATTTTGGTAATTTCCCAAACGATTTCAGTCATATGACTGAAGTATAAGAGGTTTCGTTCCATCTAGGTATTCAGACTATGAACGAGCCGTGCTAGGACTAATGTGATGCTCATATGGTGACAGCCTTTCATTGTGGGTTCGAAGATGGTCCCTGTAAACCAATTTTAGCAAAAAAAAACTTAAACAATTCTATCCTTTTAAAAAATAATTGTTATTTTCTAAAAAATATTTATCTTTCCTGAAGAATTTTGTTTTCATGTATATCTCGAAAACTGAAGCTGATACAAGGAAACTGACTTCAGATCTTTAATTAATACCCCGAAAGCATATCATATTAGTACCCATACTTCATGCAACAAAAATGCTGTTCCCTTGTGTTATTTATCAAGGGCTTTCTTATTTCAATTGGTATAGAAAGCGCAAAAACTGCAATACGTAATGCTATATTTCTGTTCAAAGTGCTGCTTCAATTCTATATTTTTTTTAGCTTGGCAATACATAATTAAATGTCAGGTACTGGTTTGTTCTGTCTATGATTCGTCGTAAGTGTCATTCATGTCTATTACTATTATTTCTTGCCCTCAGGCAGGTTGACCTTGGTTAGATCCTCGGTTTCTCCTTGGGACATGTTGGAGAGCTTCTTGCCAATGCGTTCGTGAACGTCCAGGTACTTGGCCACGCAGCGGTCTAGGCAGACTGATTCGCCTTTACCTGGAATTTAGAAACAAAGTTTTTTCAGGTGTTGAGATGTGACAACCATACTAATTATGAAAGCAAATTATTTATGAAAATAAATAAACAGGAACATATAGAATAGAATATGATTTGCCTTGAAGTTATTTCAATAAGATTTCAAAAGCATTTTGTGCCATAATGCCATTTGTCCTCATGGCAAATGAGTTGATCTTGAAGTAATTGTTGTTCTAATTATGTAAACAGCCAGGATTCAATTACATTATTTATACAAAATGCTATGCTATATTTTATCCAGATACAGACAACTGCAGTTCACGGCCAAATTTACCGCTATTGAGATAAGGTTGAAAATCTATTGCAGAAATTATGACAGATTGTGGTAACTTGTTGTGCTGTTGTCTGTACAAGAAGAATTTTTCCAGGACACAGGTGTGTAAACAGCTAATGTCCTATAAACAATGGAACATCTACCTACATAGTTCAGTCTCTTGGTATTTAACAGGTATACACTTGCGGTGGCACGCGGTGACCAGTCGGTTGTACATGTCTGACATCATCTCAATCTCCAGCTCCTGAACCAGCTGCAGCTTAGCAGCATCCAGCACCGGAGAAGCCATCTTGATTTGTTGTTCTTCTTTCTTTTAAATACTTAGCTTGATTGCGGCCTGCAGAAGTTTTTTATGGTAAGTGAGAATATTGACCTGGTATTCATTGAATAATTTTGAAGACTAAAACATATAATAGGTATGTAAGTACCTTTCTGATATGAGTTGAAAGTCAATTATCACACTTCACAAGAAGCATACAGTATTACATCATTATTTTTTTATGTGACACTAAAATTGCAATCTGCTGCTATTTTTAATCCTGTTATTCAGCATCAACACTGTTTGCCTGTGCCAAGTCCAGAAGAATAGTTGTAGGTATAACTCAGGCCTGGTCAAGTAATTGCTAAATAAAAAAAATGGACTAAACCTAAATATTAATTCAATTTCAACGGCTTTCTGAGGATTTTTGATATATTCAGAGATACTTATGATAATAAGCTGTATTACTGCAAAGCTTCACCAAAATCCGTCCAGTAGTTTTTGTGTGAAAGAATCACAAACAAACTTACATCCTTATAAACTTTCCTATTTATAATATTAATAGGATTCTCAACCCATATGTGCTGAATAAGGACTGCAGAGGTTTAGGAGTACGTAACTCTCAAGCGACTATGGTCTATACTATAGCTAAGATATTCTGCCGTAATAATGGTTGCTTGATCACTCACGCTTCACAGCTTCCTGTAGACGTCAGGATACTCTCCCTGGTTAGACTTTCGCATGCGTTCCCGCGCTCTCATGTTCTCCAGACGGTGGGCATTTATTGAGTCCTTGGCCAACACGAAGAGCGATAAACTACCCGCTGTTACTACTAACCTGAAAATGTCATTCTTTTAAATTTTCGGATTTCGGAGTTTTTTAGGATAGCAGAATAAAATCAAGAGGTTATGATGTTACAGTTTTTGATAATTATCAGTCTCATTAGCAGAAAATTAGACGTCTTTGGATTTTTTTGAAATTATATGGAAAATATATTCATGCTTATATTGATTAAGATAAATAGTTTAAAATTAAGTAAGTGAATATGACAGGGCTCACCACAAACAGAATGGACCGTATTATTTTACAGACAATGGAAATTTATTATCAAGTAGTTACCACGAAAGTGTAATTTTCCCGAATTTTCCAAGCGGCATAATATATTCTCGTGAAAACTTCAGTAAAATTTTTGAGGTTACAGTTTTAGTTTCGCAATATTTCACGTTACGTCATGGAAAGAAGTCACCACTATCGCATTGTATCTGGCAACACACGATCAATATTTCGACAGTAAAGAAGGTTTTACAATTTCTTAAAAGGTTTTTGTGTAGAATCAGCATGATTTACTGCGTTTGTCCTTTAGAACATTGAAATCAATGAAATTATTTTACTGATTTTACTTGAAAGAACCTTTTCAACAATATAATTGTAACGATTTATGTAACGAAAATACTCAAAAATTGAATCTTAATCAGTTCCTGAACGTAAACGACGCCGCACCTTCATTGAGCAAAAGAGAAACGTCACTGCCTCATATTACGTCAATCAAAAGTTCAAAACAAAACAAAACGTGGTTTAACTGAAATAAAAAGTGATTTTAAATAGTAAATATGCCTAAACCTACTAAATTGCACTCTAAAGGAAAGTCCAACTCTCTTCAAAAACCTTGTAAAGTAGAGAAAGACACATCTGATGCTGCAGACCCCGAAGAATCTGTGAGACAGTTTCAGCTCGAACTATGCTGGTGTATTCAACAGTTAGAGAGATCTTTAAACGAAAAGAAAGGCAATGAAAAGCAAAGTAAGTTTCCATAAACTGTAACAATACTTTTCAATTACTCTCGTTATAAAAATAACACGGTTGCGACTTGCTATTAGCGTTATTCGTTAAGTAGCACACATGATTGGTTACAATGACTTGTCCTGAGTATCGTCAAAATAAAATTACTGAAAAAGATATAACTTCACATCCTTTACATGTAACATTAATTGTAATTAAATGATCCATTACACAATCTTTTGTCAATTATCATTTATGTGATGAAGTTATCTCCGTCCTGCCATAGTGTCTCATTTCATTTTTTTTGTAATTTTTTTCAGTGCAAGAAGCATGGAAGGTGCTAACAGTATTAAAGAACAACAATCAGCCCGTGATCCGCAAAAGACAACTAATGCGAACACATTTTGGTGACTATAGAGCTAAAATGGCCGCCGAAGAGAAGAAATTAGCAAAAAGTAAGGTTAAAGTAGTGTCCTAGAAACATGTCGATGTGAGAATTGCATAATATTAGTCAGATTCCACTGACTAAGATAAGAAAGGCCCTTCAACATAGATTAATCAAGCAATCTTAAAGAAATGCAATGAAACTTGTCCATAGTAATTAAATGTACTGGGCTAATGATAATATTCTGGAAGATTGCATAACTCTGATCTCATACTCCAGTAGAAGGAACAGCCTTTCTAGAGTTGAGAAGTAATCTCATATTTCTGTTGTGAAAGCTTGTAACCTCTTTTATATTGAGGTTATTTGTTTACAGTGGCCAGTAAAATCAAGATATCAGACGTTCCTGACAAACCAAAAGCTACATTTTTGAGAAAATCTGCATTTTTAACTACGGGTGATGAATCATTTAAATTCAACTTCAATTTAGCACCAGATCAAGTAGACAATGGCAACACTGATCATAAAGATGGCAATGCTACTGAAATTATTCCAAAAGATAGCAATACTAAGGTTGAACCTGAAGTTGCCAACACTGAAAAAAGTGATGATAGTGCAAAGAAATTTAAATTTTCATTTACAAACTCAGAGTTTAAATTTAATTTTAATGTAGATAATTCTTAGGTTGTACTTAAAATAATTTTATATTAATTCTGTACAAATATAACTGGATAATATAAGTGCTTTATTATTATTTGTGTGTTTTATTGAAATTCCTCCCTTTAGCATTCCATCATCAGCAAAATTTTATTTTTCTCTGCAAATACCCAAAAACCTACAAATAATATCACAATTATTAATAAAAACACAAGAACTGTACAAAAATATTTATTCAAATACATAATGTTTATATGGCGCTATCACATAAAGCCTGATAATATCCTTTAGTGATCAGCAATCCATTATCATCCCTTATCCGCCGCGCACACATGAAATCTTTGAAAAAGTTCTCTGAATTCGCCACTGAGAACCCTACGGGCAACTCATGGTCTGCAAAATAAGGGCCCCAAGTCGCTACTCCCATTAATTTGTTGGTTATTGTGTCAAAAACAGCACCACCTTCCACGCCATGGTAATTGTAACATTTGTCGTTGTTTTTTTCAAATTGTTGAAAAGTGCACGAGTGGTAACAAGGGACGGCGAAACCTTTGTGTTTCTTGCTGTATTGGTGAAGTATTTTGGGGCACAGGTCCATGCTTACAACGACGTTCAGTTCTGTTAAGTTGAACTGGCGTTCTGGAATTCCGATTTTGTGAATACCCTGGTGAACAGGTAAACGTGTGAGATTGTGCTAGTTTGAGCTACAACTGTTTCGTAATGTTAATGTTGGTGCAAAACAGCTAGATCCATTCAGTAGTTTTTTAGTTAAACGCATGAACATAATATTCAGAGTAGAATTTGTTTTGCAAAATGCGGTGATAGCAGTAATGTCTAACTACAAATCCATAAGTCAGAATTTTCCCCAAAGTATTTACTTACGTACGTAGGTAAGTACTCCAAAAAGTGTGAAAAACCGCATATTATAAAGTCTTCCGTCGCGTCTATGATAGTCTGTTCGCTATAAACTCAAAAACTACTGCACAGAATTTCATGCGATTTTCACCAATAAACAGACTGATTACGGGGAAGCTTTACTGGCTGCTAGCCAAAGATTAGAGTAAGACTGTAAGAAAGTCAATGTAAAAAAACAAGGTTTCTGTAGCTCACCTTTTTCATAGCATATCCAACGACTTTGTAATTAATGTTGCCGTAAGACATATCGAGTTCAGAGAACCAGGTAAACACATCGTCGGTTCTGTTCATGGCATCGAACAATTGTATGATAGTCCACTTGCTTTGGAAGCCTTTGTTGGCCACCACGATGAAGCCTATGTCGTCAAAGGCCTGTTTTGTTGGCTCAGAGGGCACCACGAATGCTAGCGCGTCGAAGCGTTTCGACATGTAAAATATCGTTGTGTGATTTACTTTTAGACTGAAAGTAAAAGAAATATAAGGCTTTTTGCATTGTCATATTTAGCTTGCCCTAAGTTGTTCATTATCTATACCTGAAGAATTTGTTTGTTTGTTTCAACGCGCTTATCTCAGGAACTACTGGTACGATTTGAAAAATTCTTTGAGTGTTAGATAGCCCATTTATCGACGAAGGCTATAGGCTTTTTAGGGTTCCGTACCCAAAGGGTAAAACGGAACCCTATTACTAAGACTTCGTTGTCTGTCTGTCTCCAGTAACCTGAGAGCTAGTGAACCCTCCGACTAACGGTCGGCCTGTAAGGCTAGAAATTTGTGAAGTGATGAGTCATAGTACACCAAGGCCAACAGCAAAGACCTGGCAGGCCTCAGCCCTGCACATCATCATGCATTTTATTTTTCAAAATGTAAAATTATTACGAAAAAAAAACTTCCTTCTGTAAGCTTCAAAATTTAATAGAATATAGTTTATTTATTGGTAATCATGGAAAAAAATTGCCAGGCGATTTGAGTAAGCAGAAGTATCTGTCAGGCGACTCGGTTCACTAGGTACCTCTTGGGCTACAGGCTGTATCTCATTAACCGTGATAGCTAGAATGCTGAAATTTTCACAAAGGATGTATATCCGTTGCCGCTATAACAACAAATACAAAAAAAAAAAAAAATAATAATTAATAAGGCTGTTGATTTATATTAATTAATTGCAAAATTGTATACTAGTAACGCCATCTATTAGAAATAATGTGCAACTTAAGTAACTCATAGTTGACCATTCCTATTGTACTTTTTTCATAGATAATGGTACGGAACCCTTCGTGCGTGAGTCCAACTCGCACTTGGCCGGTTTTTATCTGGGTGCGCCGAGTAGTTCCCACGGGACGCGGGTGAAACGGCTGGCAGACGCTAGTAAGAAATATTTGAAAAGACCGTTTAAATTGAACCTACTTATACGGGAATCGAACTGCGGATGAGTTTCTATTAGCTATAATAGCGAATTCACGGTATCTTGTATGCGCGAAAAGTTAAATATATCAGGGTTACAAAGTTATCTGAAGGACAAGATTTTGGCCTATAGCACTAAAGTTACACAATACACACGAATCACCAACATAAAGTAGTAATGACGAAATATATCATCATTCGCTGCCCTCACAGTTTATTGGGGATCAGCCCAGCATATCTTCCACACCAAGTAAAGCACAAAATACCTACGTATAAATACACCGCGAGGCAGTAATAAAAATGGCCTCGTCTATACACACAGCGGTGCACATGTGCGGCACGTCCGCTGTGCGCGAGTGTACCACCCGCGCTATCCACGGGTACTGAGCTTCTGTCACCGGCACTGCGTTTACCTGGTAGTTCCCAAGCGATGGGAACCCTGGAATTGTTGATGAATTATAGGATATAAACGGCCTCAGGTTCCAGATAAAGTTCTATATCTGATAGATCGCCCCATAGAAATGATTTTAATTAGGTACATTTTTATCCCGTCGGGGTTGCGGGTTGTTCGAAAGAGTTACTGTACAAATTGAGAAGTGTACCAATTGCGAAATGTACCATTTGCGAAGTGTACCATTTGAGCATGGTGTACCAAGTGCGAAGTGTACCAAATGCGCATAACCCGATAAAAAAAAGGTACATTTTTATGAAAAGATCTGTCATATAGTTATCTAGAACTCTATCTGGAACTTGTGAAACCGGCCGCCAGCCAAGGAAAGTTAGAGGAGGTAAGGCTAAGGCGGTGTCTATACGGACAATATAATTGCGCAATATTGTGCAATTAAAATTTCGTTCGCCAAAAATCATCGTGCTATCCTCAATATTAAACCCAAAACGTAAATTTTCACAATGTCTAAATATTGCGCAATTTTAATGTCGATCGGTCCAAGGTTATGCAACGCTTGGCGGGGTTGCTCCGTGGATGGGCGACCAGCTGTGTTCGGAAGGCACGTTAAACTGTGAGACCCGGCTATCATTCTTGGCAACTGCGGATTTTCCGGCAGGATATTGGCGCAAAGATAACTGGGTGCGATCAGATAGTCTCTTCATATAAAACACAGGTATTCAGCTGCATCTGATTAAACTATAACACGACCCCAACATTATTGGGAAAAGGCTAGGCAGATGAGTTAAACCATCACTAACATAGATTAGGAAGTCAGTAATTCACTCAAAAAATTCACCAAACCACAAAATAAATAAAAAAACCCACTAACATGAATAATTCAAATCAAGTACTTTCACATTTCGCATAACAGGATGTGAAATGAAATTCAAAGAGTCCAAAATATCATTTGATACCGCCAATTGCAATTTAATCAACGTAAACACTAAAACTGGGAACATCTTAAATCACAAAAGAAATAAAATAACACATTTATATATAGTTTTATATCGTTTTTATTTCATACAATTTTACAATAATACGCAAACCATATCGGTTAGCCGACCTTATCAAACGCCATTGTAAAATAAAATAGATTAAAGTTTTTGCTAACTTAAAATTACATTTTCAAATGTGAATTTTAATGCTCAGTTTCACGATTTACAGACAAGTATTATCTGCTAGATAATGACATACAAAATGACGTTTAACGTTGAGGAATAGTTTGGTATAGTTCCCGCCAGTTAACTTTGCCTATTAGAAGATAGCCATTTAATGTTCTCACGCATGCGCAGTAGTGTACCGCTGATATAATTTTTTGATTATAGTGAAGTCAATTGTAGCCAACTTCAGACAGGCAAAGCGTCTTGACAACATCTGTACGAACAAATGCGTAAGGAATCAAAGTGTTAGCTTCAGAATTGGCGCGAACTGATGATTCCACGCGCATGTACTTCAGTCGGAAGTAAGTCGCAAGCCGCCATAAAGTTTGGCGAGAACTACATTCTATCTGTAAGTTGTGAAACATTCTCTAACGGCCGTTCCCATTATCCTATCTAACTCTGGATTTGCTTACTAGAGATAGAATTTTGACAGACGTCCCATACAAGTAATGTCAAATTCCTATCTCTAGTAAGCAAATCCAGAGGTAGACAGAATATTGATTTCCGCAGTAATTGAATCGTAGTGGCACCCATAGACAGGAATGTTAGATAACATAATTGTAATACAAAATCAAAAAGATAGGCTAAATAATATTAATTAAATTTTATTGATATACTTTTTAAATTACCACTAAATAATATACGATAACTTATTTGTATCAATCAGTTTTAGTGACGTGTAAGCGACACAAAATGAACTTTATTGCTGTGGTATAAGACACATTTTAGTAAAAACATTCTCTTGTCAATTTGTCTCATTCTTTTACAGTTTACTCGAGAATAATTCCGCTTTAAGCAAAAATATTACTCAATTTAATTAAATTGGTAGAGGGATTGTCATCGCATACACGTAAAAACTGGTTCAAATAACAATATTACATCTTAAATACAGTTTATACGTTATATTGACTCAACATCCTAAAATTATATGGTACAGACGACAGAAGGTCAACGTATACGAATCTGTCAAATTTTACCAATCGAACATTAACCTACCACTATTGTGATAAGGTTGAATCTATCGCAGAAATTTGACAGATTGCGGTAACTTGACGTGCTATCGTCTGTACTTTATACCCGGATGTGGTAGGTAGGTTGCTCGGGACGCGAGTAAAACTGCCGGCAAAAGCTAGTTTGTTGTTACTTTTTTGGGTATTGAGTCATATTTTTTCACCTTCTTACACAATTTCATACTTATCTGGGTGGAAGCTGATCTCCTGCGAATAGTCCACGGGGGAGCTGTCCTCGGCGTGTGTGACCTTCGTAGCTTTGAGGAGTGCGAGGGAGGTGTCTGACGTCCACGTCACCGTCAGGGGGAAGAAGTCATTTGGCACCGCTGGGGTGACACTGGGGGGGAAAGGGGGACTTGGTCATTTTTACATACTTTTTGGGAATAAATATTCATTTAAGACGCAAGTTAACGATAGCTCTTGATACTTTTACGTAAATACTTACTAAACAAGCAAACTACTGCTTAAATAATGGGTAAATTGACAAGTTATAGTTATTATTGTATTGACACTTTTTTATATGCATTTTACTTTTAAACTGAGTTTTAAAGTATCAAGATTATACATCTTTAATTAGCTGCCTAATCAAATAATTTTAAATAAATTGCTTAATAAAATATATTTTGAAAAAATTTACGAAAACTGTATTATTTTATTTTAATTGTATTGCTCTCAAAACAATATAATCACGCTGGCGTTACAAAAACTATACCTACATATGCATAGATCAACGTACAGACGACAGCACATCAAGTTACCACAATCTTTCAAATTTCTGCAATAGATTTTCAACCTTATTGCAATGGAGGTTGGTTAATGTTTGATTGGTAAAGTTTGATAGATTCGGATACCGTGACCTGCTGTCGTCTGTACATCATTTGTCAGACGCCTAATCAAATGGACTGTATAGTGATGTTTTGAAAGAAAATATATTGTGTAAAAAAATATTTTAATTGTATTTCTCTGAGGGCAATATAATTACACGGGTGTAACAAAGACTATACGTCAACATATTTATTTTTTTAATTTCCTCGATCGTATTTAAGTGAGTACTCACGTGAACTCGAGACTAGCCGACTTCTGCTGCTTGTTGATGATGGGGATGGTCCACAGCAGCACGCGGCCCTTCTGTGTGTAGCTGCCTTCCCACTGGTGCACCACCACTTGGATGTTGCCAGATCTGGGAGCACAACAAATAAATCCATTATTGTATACAGGTCCTATTAAATCTATACTAATCTTATAAAGCTGTAGAGTTTGTTTCTTTGAACGCGCTAATTTCAGGAACTACTGGTCCGATTTGAAAAATTATTTCGGTGTTGGATAGCCCATTTATCGAGGAAGGCTATAGGCTACTTTTTATCCGGGTGCGCCGAGTAGTTTCCACGGGACGCAGGTGAAATCGCTAGCAGAAGCTAGTGAGAATTAAAGTTCAGGAGTAGGGGGTGCTGATGTCACGCCTATGTAAAAATCGTAAATAGGAGTGACGTCACGCGCAATTTCAACGGTCTACAGCTTTGGAATTATTTGTTTAGATGTAAATCATCATCTGCTTAGCCTTTTTCCCAACTATGTTGGGGTCGGCTTCCAGTCTAACCGAATGCAGCTGAGAACCAGTGTTTTACATGGCGCGA
>NWSH02000571.1:1263824-1285019 GCA_002382865.2 Heliothis virescens
GGACCCACCAGTTTATCGTGCCTTCCGAAACACGGAAGAATTCCTTATGACCCATCCACGGACCGACCGCGCCAAGCGTTGCTTCACCTTATGATCGATCGATCCACGCGGCTTTGTCTTAGCCACGAGCTCTTCGATTTGTTTAGATGTAAAACGAAAAGATTTTTTTTATAATCTAAAAGACGGACCAATTAGATTTTTTATTCGTGTAGCCTATTGAAGCTAGTGCTAAGAGATATATATAATGAATACTGACGGCAGCGGTATGTGTATGTTGACGTCTGTGAGCGTGAGGTGTTCATGTTCCAGCTCGTACTCGATGTTCACGTCGCAGCCGCCGCCCGCGCCTTCCGACGGCCAGCAGTTCACTGTAACATGTTGTATATAGTGTTAATAATATAGTTTTCATTGTGTTATGGAATTTATTTTAACAGATGTCTTGATATTTTATAATAACCCTTCTTGGCAGTCGGGTAAAATCTTATATATAAAAATCAATTGCTGTTCGTTAGTCTCACTAAAACTCAAGAATGGCTGGACCGATCGGGCTTATTTTGGTTTTAAAATGTTTGTACAGATCGAGGGAAGGTTTAAACGATGAGAAAATATATGATTATAAAAAAAAATAAAGGTAAGTAATACGAAGTTTACCTGGTCAGCTAGTAAACTATACAAAACAAAATATGATTTTTATACATCGTCCTGTTTGATAATCTCTGTGATGTCAAAAAGTGATTTAGTTTAAGACAACCTCTATAGGCAGAATTATAGAGGTTGTCTTAAACTGAATAAGAAGTTCCTCCGTAGTCACAAGCTAGAAAGTCAGACAACCTTAGTAACCAAGGGGTTTTTGATTGCCTGGGTTGAGGATGTCAGATAGGCACACGCTGCATGTAAAACACTGGTATTCACCTGCGTCTTGTGGCTGGTAGCCGACCCCAACAAAGGTCCCAATTATGAAATGGCTAGATAGATGGTAAGTGTAAGGTACCTGAGAGTGGCGCCAGTTTGTCGTCGCTAGCGTTGAGACGCCACTTGAGTACGCCGACGTCGCTGTTCAGCGGGAAGGCGCGCTGGCTCTGCTTGAGGCCGATCACGCCTTGAGACCGGAACGCCTCCTTATCTACGTTTGGATGAGTCTGATAACAAAACAAATGTTTCATTTTGGTAACAAAGAACGGGTAATTAAAAATCAAAAGGCACTTTTAAAAAATAGGCTGAAAATACCGCGAGTGACATGAATGCGCATTCATGTCACTCGCGGTATTTTCAGCCAGCGAGTGCTATAGCTCAAATATTGTCGGCCATTTTGTCTCATTTTCGATCCCCAACATAGGTTTTTTCATGAACGTCAAATATTATAGAGAAAGTATGTGTTCTTGCGCAAGAAGTGATGCATAAAACTCCTCAGCAGTACATGTCTGTCCGTAAGATTTGAAGAATTCTGTTTCTGAACAATAAAAAAAAAACAATTTGATCAATCTAATGTTTTTAAACTACCAATGCCGTTTTAATTTCGTAATTTGTTTCCCACTCAGTAGCAACCCTTAGCTGATAAATTCGATCAGTTTTTTATAAACAAACAAATTTGTAGCTACATAAATACAAGATGGATAAAACCCAAACTAATTTAGACGTTAAGGCATAGGCAATAAGAGGGAATTTAGAATGCATACCTGCAGCTGCAACGGCCTGGTGTCCTGGTTATCCACGTGCACGTGTATACGAGCGTACTGCTCGTTGCTGATGCGGAGGGTCAGCAGACCTGGATATGATAGCTTATTTAGAGCCCGTTAAGTTCTAGATAGCTATCTGACGGATAAGGATGATGAACGATGATCCATAGAGACGTTTTTAATTTTGACTTCTTTTGTAGTGCATTAACTGCCAGATCCACAGTTTTTTTGGTGCAGTTGACATTTGCTCCATTTGCAGTCAGGCCATAATATGGGCTAGCGAATAAAACATTGTTCATAATAGACGAAGTAAAGAGGACAGCCACACACACAAGAGTTTCAATGTAAATTCATGACGGCACGAGCGCGGTCAGTACGTATACAGATTTATATTTCGGACCACTTAGTATAAAAACAAGTGATTTGTTACCCTAAATAACAATTTAGTTTTTTAAGTATGAAAGTGAAAAGTAAAAAATGAAAACAGGGCCATTTTAAAGGACGAAGTAAACTTACCGCTTAGCTCAAAGTTTTGTACGTCTCCATCGCGTCCTGCCACCAGCGTAAGACGTTCTTCGAAGCGCAAGTGTACTCTAAAACAAGAATACTAACTTAGTAACCTAGTATCTCATAACAACCATAAGGGTGCGATTCCATTGAGGCGGAGCGGAGAAGAGCTGTGCCGCGATTCATCAATCACATGGCTTGAAATCCACATATCTCCTCTTTCAAGCCATGTGATGGGTGAATCGCGGCACAACTCTTCTCCGCTCCGCCTCAATGGAACTGCACCCTAAGGCCACCAAAGCGGAGAGGAGACGAGAGGAGATATGCTGCGAAGGTGGCAGGCTATTTCCAACAAAGCGGATAGGAGAAGGGTAGCGGAGAGAAGAAGTGTAGCGGAAAGGAGTGTAGCGGAGAGGAGATGTGTAGCGGGTAGGAGAAGTGCAGCGGAGAGCAGATGTGAGCTAGGAAGCGGTGAAAGGTGTTCAATGCAATTTAACGTGAAAAAGTGCTTATTTATTAGCCTATTTTCTACAGCTAGCTTCATGTAATACAATACTCACTCCTTATGATCAGTGGGCGGCAGCTTGGGCGCGTCCTGGCGCAGCGGCGCCGGCGCAGCCACCGCCTCGCCCTCACTGCGCAGGCGCGACACGAACGACTCCGCGTCCGTGCCGCGCGAACCTAGCTTCATTGCTGAACGACCGGCTGGACGAGCGCTGAAACAAAAATTTAATAAAAAAGGTCATCATTTCAAGAAATCTCAGCGTCAAGATGCTTACAAAACAAAACAAATGTCAAAATTGTACACAACTGCATAATATGGTTCAGACGCCAGCGCATCAAGTTACCACAATCTGTCAAATTTCTGCAATAGATTTTCAACCTTATCACAATAGTGGAAGGTTAATGTTCGATTGGTAAAATTCGGGACAGATTCGGACAGGTTGACCTACTATCTATACTTACGTCTCACGCGCAGGCGTAGTAGGAATCTTTTCAGCGATCGGCTCCGACACCGCAGACGAAGACATTGATGAGCTGCTGAAACTGCTTCCTACAAACCAAAACACAAGTAGTCAATAAATAGTTCCTTGTAGCAAATTAGTTAGAACATTACTTACAGCCAGGGTCATAAGTTCCAGATACAATTCTAGAAAGCAATCTGACAGACCATGCTGTAGAAAAGTTGTCAAAATGAAAAACATTTCTACTATGTATCAGATTTATCTAGAACAAATGAAAGTGGCCGTTAAAATTTAAAAAACAACTAGCAACTCCGAACTCCGTTTCGACAGCAGATGGCGCTGTATGTGAAAAATGATTTTCCCTGTTTTCCTGCTTTCCTCTTGAAATGTTTCCTAAATTTCCTTTGCTATAAACCTCACAGAGCCCGAGACCTTTCCAACGAATGCAAAACCTAGAAAATTGGTTTGTGTTCTGGAATTATAGCTTCAGGAAGGAAAACCCGACTTATTTTTTTTTTATATAAAAAAAAAATCTATACTAATATTATAAAGAGGAAAACTTTGTTTGTTTGTTTGTTTGTTTGGTTGTAATGAATAGGCTCAAAAACTACTAGACCGATTTTAAAAATTCTTTCACCATTCGAAAGCTACATTATCCACGAGTGACATAGGCTATATTTTATCCGGGTACGGGCAGTAATTCCCACGGGATGCGAGTGAAACCGCGGGAAAACGGCTAGTANCCACTCAGTAGCAACCCTTAGCTGATAAATTCGATCAGTTTTTTATAAACAAACAAATTTGTAGCTACATAAATACAAGATGGATAAAACCCAAACTAATTTAGACGTTAAGGCATAGGCAATAAGAGGGAATTTAGAATGCATACCTGCAGCTGCAACGGCCTGGTGTCCTGGTTATCCACGTGCACGTGTATACGAGCGTACTGCTCGTTGCTGATGCGGAGGGTCAGCAGACCTGGATATGATAGCTTATTTAGAGCCCGTTAAGTTCTAGATAGCTATCTGACGGATAAGGATGATGAACGATGATCCATAGAGACGTTTTTAATTTTGACTTCTTTTGTAGTGCATTAACTGCCAGATCCACAGTTTTTTTGGTGCAGTTGACATTTGCTCCATTTGCAGTCAGGCCATAATATGGGCTAGCGAATAAAACATTGTTCATAATAGACGAAGTAAAGAGGACAGCCACACACACAAGAGTTTCAATGTAAATTCATGACGGCACGAGCGCGGTCAGTACGTATACAGATTTATATTTCGGACCACTTAGTATAAAAACAAGTGATTTGTTACCCTAAATAACAATTTAGTTTTTTAAGTATGAAAGTGAAAAGTAAAAAATGAAAACAGGGCCATTTTAAAGGACGAAGTAAACTTACCGCTTAGCTCAAAGTTTTGTACGTCTCCATCGCGTCCTGCCACCAGCGTAAGACGTTCTTCGAAGCGCAAGTGTACTCTAAAACAAGAATACTAACTTAGTAACCTAGTATCTCATAACAACCATAAGGGTGCGATTCCATTGAGGCGGAGCGGAGAAGAGCTGTGCCGCGATTCATCAATCACATGGCTTGAAATCCACATATCTCCTCTTTCAAGCCATGTGATGGGTGAATCGCGGCACAACTCTTCTCCGCTCCGCCTCAATGGAACTGCACCCTAAGGCCACCAAAGCGGAGAGGAGACGAGAGGAGATATGCTGCGAAGGTGGCAGGCTATTTCCAACAAAGCGGATAGGAGAAGGGTAGCGGAGAGAAGAAGTGTAGCGGAAAGGAGTGTAGCGGAGAGGAGATGTGTAGCGGGTAGGAGAAGTGCAGCGGAGAGCAGATGTGAGCTAGGAAGCGGTGAAAGGTGTTCAATGCAATTTAACGTGAAAAAGTGCTTATTTATTAGCCTATTTTCTACAGCTAGCTTCATGTAATACAATACTCACTCCTTATGATCAGTGGGCGGCAGCTTGGGCGCGTCCTGGCGCAGCGGCGCCGGCGCAGCCACCGCCTCGCCCTCACTGCGCAGGCGCGACACGAACGACTCCGCGTCCGTGCCGCGCGAACCTAGCTTCATTGCTGAACGACCGGCTGGACGAGCGCTGAAACAAAAATTTAATAAAAAAGGTCATCATTTCAAGAAATCTCAGCGTCAAGATGCTTACAAAACAAAACAAATGTCAAAATTGTACACAACTGCATAATATGGTTCAGACGCCAGCGCATCAAGTTACCACAATCTGTCAAATTTCTGCAATAGATTTTCAACCTTATCACAATAGTGGAAGGTTAATGTTCGATTGGTAAAATTCGGGACAGATTCGGACAGGTTGACCTACTATCTATACTTACGTCTCACGCGCAGGCGTAGTAGGAATCTTTTCAGCGATCGGCTCCGACACCGCAGACGAAGACATTGATGAGCTGCTGAAACTGCTTCCTACAAACCAAAACACAAGTAGTCAATAAATAGTTCCTTGTAGCAAATTAGTTAGAACATTACTTACAGCCAGGGTCATAAGTTCCAGATACAATTCTAGAAAGCAATCTGACAGACCATGCTGTAGAAAAGTTGTCAAAATGAAAAACATTTCTACTATGTATCAGATTTATCTAGAACAAATGAAAGTGGCCGTTAAAATTTAAAAAACAACTAGCAACTCCGAACTCCGTTTCGACAGCAGATGGCGCTGTATGTGAAAAATGATTTTCCCTGTTTTCCTGCTTTCCTCTTGAAATGTTTCCTAAATTTCCTTTGCTATAAACCTCACAGAGCCCGAGACCTTTCCAACGAATGCAAAACCTAGAAAATTGGTTTGTGTTCTGGAATTATAGCTTCAGGAAGGAAAACCCGACTTATTTTTTTTTTATATAAAAAAAAAATCTATACTAATATTATAAAGAGGAAAACTTTGTTTGTTTGTTTGTTTGTTTGGTTGTAATGAATAGGCTCAAAAACTACTAGACCGATTTTAAAAATTCTTTCACCATTCGAAAGCTACGTTATCCACGAGTGACATAGGCTATATTTTATCCGGGTACGGGCAGTAATTCCCACGGGATGCGAGTGAAACCGCGGGAAAACGGCTAGTATTTTATAAAATTGAAGTAGATATTTGTTACTGTAGTAGTTATCTCACCGAATGCCATCTGACTGCGTGTGGGAGCACCTCGCTTGGCTGCCTCGAGTCTCTCGCGTTGCAGCTCCTTAGCTCTCTCGCGCATACGGTTAGCTGCCTCGCGCTCTTGTGTCTGAATGTATAGGTATGAATTTAGTTCACTTTACTGATGATCTAACAAAAAAATGCTCTTACTAATTTTATAATATGCACATATCTAAATGCTTAATTTTATATACGAAAAATATGTAAAAAAAGTTTCTACGTGAAAAAATATATATGCTATGCCCATTTTATTGTTGATTTGGGTGGAGAATCATTAGTATAACTATGTCCTTGAATTTGACCAGGATGCAAAACAACAGCATGTATTATTTACTCCAGATTACATGAAAGATGCACATGACCAGCAAGAAACTCGTGAAATGAAATAACTTGATACATTATTTTTTGTACAAACCTGGCGGACAGCTTGATAGATCTTTTCTTCATGGGAGTCCATTTCAACGAAGGAGCGTACCTGAACATAAAACATTTTAATTTCGATTAAAAATATCAAAAGCTATGTTGTAGAAGGTAGATTTTAACACACAATACTACATTTGACTTATTTTCTACACAATAATTTCTGCATAATTCATGTACTCAATAAATCTTCAAATCCCTTCTCCATATACATACAGATACACAATCTGACAATACAGTAACAACTAACCTGTGCCAAGTTGACACTCTCCCTGTAACCGAGAGCCACAATCTCGTCAAAGGCAAACAGCAAGTTGAACGCTTGGTTCAGCACTTCAGCTTCTGTCAACTGGGTGCAGTATTCAGGTACCTGGTGATAGAGTAAAAACATTATGTTATTTCTTCCAAGTCTTGTGAAAATTAGTACAGTAATTTGCCTCATAGATCAGAATAACAGTCAAATTTGACACTGTTTTGGTAATGTGTTCATTCATGATTTTACTTGATAAACGAGGTAGACCATCCAAGTTCATCACATATAGTATTATACTAAGTTGTTCTATCATTTAATGACTTTGAAGAGTAAATCTATACTAATATTATAAAGCTGAAGAGTTTGTTTGTGTGAACATGCTCATCTCAGGAACTACTGGTCCAATTTGACATTTGGAAAATACTTTCAGTGTTAGATAGCCCATTTATCAAGGAAAGGCTATAGGCTAATTTTTGAAGACGCGGGTGAAACCGCTGGCAGAAGCTAGTTAGATATATTCAACAATGTAAGGAACTCACCACTCTGCTGAACAGGCGCAGTGTCTCCAGGTCCTCCAGGATATTGCTGGCTTTAGTGGTGATGAGTAACATGTACAGCTTGTCCAAGGGTTGGTATACATATCTGCAATAACATACAAAACCAGTTAAAAACATATTTTTTTGGCTGATAGTAGTCTACACTGCAAAGACAGAACTCAAGGAATTAAAATATAGAATGGAGGCTCCTGTTACGGTTTATTCTTATGAGAAACCACAGCATTGAATGAAGATACTACAATTTCAATCTATAGACCTGATGAGTTATGACATCTTTAGTTTTTCTTACCTGACAGACTCAGTTTCTACAAAAGTATGCTGTCGTCCCCCAGTCATGAGCTTCGGGAAGGCTGCAAGCAAACCCTCGATGCGTGCCTTCGTCATTTCGACGAATTGACGTGAAACCAATGCTGAAAATTACGTTATGTTTATTTACACATTTTTCACAATTTGAGCAATTTTAGGGGATCACTTGTGGGGAAAATATCAAGATAAGTACCTTTTCCTGACTTCGTACATACTGTTGCTGCTATGAGCACCTGAAATTACACAAAAACACTTCAAGAAACTATAAACATAAGCCGGATGAGTTTGGTACATTTTAAGAGAATAACCAGATTGGAATGTGAATTATACCAGTGGGGAAGTTAAATTATTGTTTATAAGCACTGTTTATAGCATTACCATTTTGATATAGCTTTAAATTTCTCAAATATCATAAAATAATCACAATTTGCAAACTTGACAGCCAACACACCGATCGAGATGACGTGTAGACGACTTTTTTTAATTAATATTGCCATCATGAAAATTTACAGAAACTATTTCTGTATCCGAACGAAGTGAAATAGATCATGACCAAAAGACCAATATAGTAATTTCCCAAAATGTTGACGGTGTATAAAAATAAAAGCTTTACTCTATGTCCCAAAATAAATGTCAAATTTGTCAAAAGTAAGCAAAGCACATTGGGGTTATTGTTCGTTTTTTAACCAATTTTAGCGTTTAACTCGTATCTTTTCACGTAACTAAGATAATTAGTTGAAGTGTTATATTGTGCTATTCGAACAATGGAGGTTTTCATTTGATTTGGTGTCTTAATTCTATGGAATACGTTTGCATACCACAGAAGCCTAATAACAGTTGTAAGTGGCGAGATTTTAATTATTTTGTATTGGTATTTAGATGTAGTGGTATAGGTCACATGCTCTCCAATATGCATTCGTTGTAAATGAGTGTTACCGTCATTATTTCGCTAATGGTCAAACGTTTGATTTGCATACAATGATTAGTATTTTTTTATGCCTGATTTATAGATAATCTTTTCATCCAATAATGTTCACAGTTGTTAATACGTGATCATGCCGTCGGTACAGATGGCTGGACACTGCTCTGTCTGGTGCAGTTTTAGCATTTCTTTAATATTAATTTGTGTAGTGTAGTTTTGAATTCAATGTGATGGAAGAGGCCTTCCTAATTGATAGTGATAATGAGGTATTTACTTGTCTATATTCTCTCTTCTTAGCACACAATTTTACAGTAGTAGGTTCTCTTATATTTTTTTATTTTTTGCTGTTTTGTTTTTGAAATTAGAATGTAAGAAAATTGGCATATTTAGGCAATGACACAGATTCCTAGGTCATGTGTAATGCACCGGAACTATTCAGAACCTTGAGTTGTCAGGTTGTTACGTATAATACTGAAGGACTTTATTGACAGTCCACAGTTGAGAAGTATGTGTAGAGATGAAGAGATGTGACGCGTGCCGTGTCCGTTCAGAACGGAGGACGGAGGAGAGAGCGGAGCACAGTGGAGACAGGGACCCGCTCATAGACACAACAACTGTCTCTCAGGAGGACAATTACGATAACCAAAATTTAGTAAGATCTATATCATTTACGTAGTTAGCACCTTTTTCTTTGTATGTGCACTGTTCGTATTCTGTGCACTCACTTTGATAGTTCACGTAATATTTTATGTGATTGTCTTTTGTTTACTTTATGTTGTATCAGCATCATGTTATTTACTTTGTTGTGTCTGTAGTAATTGATAATTTATTGGTACTTAAGTGTGGTTGATGAAAGTACTATAATTATCTTGGATATTATACGTAAATAGTACTGCGGTTACTTTCTTCAATTGATAATGGAGTGAGAGTGGGGACAAAGGTTACTCACAGACTTATTCCGGGCTGTAAGATACTAAGATGTGTCCCAAGGTTTTAAGTATTGCCAGTGTACATTTATGGTTTAGTTTTTATAGAATAGAAATGACCTATAAAATGCATGAAGCCCGTATTTTTTTTTGTATTGTATTAGGTTACCAGGTGTATCTAAATAATAAAAGCAAAATAGCAGCTTTTAATTAAACTTATTTTTACTTTATAAACTAATACAACAGAGATATAAAACAAGTTTGCATTTTTGCGATAATCAACAACCACAATATTTAGAAAATATATTTATTTAATACTGTGATTTATAATTTTAAATAATCACATATATTTTCTATTGTGATTTGTAAGCCTATATCTCGGTTCTACAGCAAAATACATGCTGTAACCTCAAGAAGTAAAATTAAATAAATGGCTAAAAATAATTTGAAAACGAAGAATCAATCAAAGCCGTATCAATTGCCGCATGTAAACAAATACTATCGCGATTAAAAAAAAAACTGCTCTAATGTGTTTTCACTTTTTATCAGATAAACTAGCAATTTATACACACAGATGAGGATTATAATTATTTTAAACAAAGGATTATCGTAACTAAATCAGGGTATCATATATTTAAATCACGTGGCAACACTGCTTTTCAAAACAACGGAAGCTCCGGCCTTGTTATGAATAAAAGAATTTCATTTATTAGGTGTATGTTTCGCGTCAATCCGGGACGTTTTAGTGCGTGGCGTAAAATGTCCCGAGACCCCCGTCGCTCCTTATTACAGCCAACCTTTTTGAAAGGATAAGGTCAGTCATGATTTTGGGTTGCCAGCGATTTGGGATTTCGGGTCTAACAGAGTAAACCGATGTATTGTTCGTGATTTATTTAAACATTTTGTATTGTAGGGAAAGTTTTTTTAAACATAACGAACCTACACATGTTCTGTTGGAAGTTTTGCCCTTTTTTTAGGCAAAAACACAGGAAGTAGCGGGAGATGGATTTTTGAGGCTGATCCCGCATTTAATCCTCAATTTAATTAAGATTTTTCATGTTGACCCAATCATGAAGCTATACGCGCATGATGCGAATAAAGTTATATTTGATTTAGTCTTTACTATAACTAATCTCGCTATCGTAGAAAGTAAACAAAGAAAAATCGTTTGGTCATTAACAGCTACTGATAGCGAACCTCTCCTAGATTATAAGTTTATTGCAGATTAAAAAAAACTGATAATATTGATGCAACCATTGTATGTGTGGCTCTGGCAAATAATAAAACCTTCAAAGAGTGTACGATGCTTGAGGTCTTATTAAATTGGTGAGGATTTCCCGCCTTTCGAGAGCACACACTTCTTTTATGCGAAGACAGGCAAAGGCAGTCTTAGTGATACAGCCAAAGGATGCAGTAGTGTGTATATGTGTTGATTCCTGTGACCCATTTCGTAGTGCTAAAAATGAAATATTAGTGTTCAAAAGTAAAATTATCGATTTAATAGAATGAAGAAAAAAATTAACATAACCATGACGCCCAAAAAGGTAATGTGATTATCGCATTCATTTAAAAGTTTCGCGCTTAAAAAAGCGCGGTAATTTCTATCAAAAGTAAAGAATTTAATAATAGCAAACACATTGAAACAAAGAGAATCGCACTTAGTATTTATGATACGTAGAAACGATATAAATAAAGCACACGAGTTTTGTTAATTATTTTGTCGCAGGCGGTCATGCGAAAACCCGAGTAATAAGGTCACTTGAACATGTATATGAATATTTTATTATTGTTGGTAATAAGGCTTTATTACATACGAACTTGATTAAAATAGGCTTTTTTACATATTCTGCGAAAATTTGTAAACTAACGTAGTATGTGTTAGATGTTAGACGCAAGCGCAGCTTTTGACCCTGATTATTCGCAAATACATAATACATCAATGTATTTGTAACAGATAATCTTATCTGTTTCTCTCTTTTAATCTCATCTGTTGAAATATGTAACTGGCTCTACTTAATATCGAATGAAAACTCGAATAGCCGATAGCAGTTTTTTAGATCAGAAAACTGGCTTAGGGTAGGCCCAGATTTGGAATACATTCAACAAAAAAAAAACCGAAGAAAACATTGTCTACCTACATAGGCATAAAATAATTGGCTAGTCTATTTAAAAAGAAAAATTGAAGTCTATTTGCAAGCAAAAGCGAAACGGAATTACATATCGTGTCGGCCATCAGTCCTTGCGACTTAATTTATTCTAGCGTGCATTCAAGTGACATTAACGCTTGTTGTTTTTAAACAAAACCTCGCTTCTGTCATATTTGTTCTAGTTATTATTCTTTTGAGTTCCTTTTGGATGGATAGTAACTCGTAGCTTAGAAACTAGTTGGTCTTACGTACTTTTCAAAGACTAGGAAATGTTAGCTTTTTAATTTGTAAGTTTCCCGCAATTTCCTTTGACGCCCAAAGATATTCTGTCATGTAGGATAGTTAGAATCTTACATCCTTTTACAGGGTCGAATTCTGCCAAAAGCACTTAAATATCTATACTTAATTATATAAAGCTGAGGAGTTTGTTTGAACCCGCTAATCTCAGGAACTACTGGCCAGTATTGAAAAAATATTGTTGTGTTGAATTGTCCATTTATCGACGAAAGCTATAGGCTACTATATAGTATACTATATATATATAGATATATATACTATATATATGTATATATATCTATATATGTATTAGTATATATGTGTATATTTTAGTCTATGTATTATATGGAAATTTAATATTTATTAAAAATGGGTACGCAAATTGCAGGAGCAAGTGAACACATTGCGGAACTGCCTACCATATAGTTTTTTCCTTCTCATCTCGATCCATCCTAAGGTTGTCTGGAAGAGATCGCTCTTAGCGATAAGACCGCCCATTATGTCACCTACTTTATTATTAGTTTTAAGATCAAAAATGTAAAAACTGGTGTACCTAATAAAGAATATCTATCTATCTATCTATCTATCTACTTTTTATCCGGGTGCGCAGAGTAGTTCCCACGGAAGCTAGTGATCTATAAAATATCAAAGAAATGGATAAAATACTATCGTTCGCATATAATATTGCTGAAAGCTAGCATATAATATCTGCGTATGTGTTATTCTTATTTCCCATAGGGAGAATATGTGTAACTGAGTTATGACTTTATGACAACTGGGGCCCATAAATAATGTTTATTGAAAGAAAAAAACTATTCCTTGCTCCGTTGCAATGTGTCCTTGAACTACCTTTCGCATTTAAGAATATTATTCTTTGTTTCTTTATATACCAATACGTGTATCAAATATCAGTTTCTTTACCTATTCCGAGTTGGGCATGATGAGTAGTATCTTAAATTTTTGATGTGGTTCTATAGCCCCAATATTTTGTTCAACGAAAGATTTGTGAGGTGGAAGGGAATCTTTGGATCTTCCAAACAGATTTTGAAAATTTTTGTACCGGTAGAAAGCCACGTTATTTTTGACTATCACAATATGTTACTTACGGCCGT
Organism: Heliothis virescens; assembly: GCA_002382865.2. NCBI lineage: Eukaryota > Metazoa > Arthropoda > Insecta > Lepidoptera > Noctuidae > Heliothis > Heliothis virescens. The sequence goes on from NWSH02000571.1 coordinate 1,277,066, forward strand.
TCCCAATATCTATCTCTGGATTTGCTTACTAGAGATAGAATTTTGACATTAGCTCCATACAAGTAATGTCAAACTCCTATCTCTAGCAAGCAAACCTAGAGATAGACAGAATATTGAATTCTGTAGTTATACTGCAAATGCGAAAGTAGTTCTATCCGTCTTTAACGTCACGATACACAGAAAGTCCCAAACCAGAGAAAAGACTATAAACATAAACTATTTTTTATCCGGGTGCGAGAAGTACATAATGCTTTCGGGATGTAGATGAAACCTGGATGAACAGCTAGCAAGCTGTATTTTATTCGGGTACAGAAGCATGTCCTCTAGACTAACTAGTCATTAACACAGTCATAGAAAATAATTAAAAAAGCCAAGAGCACTCATAGGTAACCGTTGACACGAGGAAACACTAACCACACGATACGCATGACAGGCTGTCGAGATTGCCTGCAGGCGATTAACGTTGCGTTTCATATTTCTGTATCGCAGGGGAATTGGGTTAGAGAACTATGAAGCGCTTGTTTGTTAATTAAAACTGTGACACCATGAAATTATGTAGTCCTGATCAGCCGGCTTAAAAATTGACGGCACTTTTATTAATTCTTCTAAAGCATCAAATGTTTTGAACGTGTACGAAGTTGAAAAAGTAATATTAAACAACTAGCTTCTGCCAGCGGTTTCACCCGCGTCCCGTGGGAACTACTCGCCGCACCCGGATAAAAAGTAGCCTATAGCCTTCCTCGACAAATGGGCTATCTAACACTGAAATTTTTTTTCAAATCGGACCAGTAGTTCTTGAGATTAGCGCGTTCAAACAAACAAACTCTTCAGCTTTATAATATTAGTATAGATTGCGGCAGATCCTTGCTGTTGGTAGATTAGTGGGTAGACATGGAAACTAGTGGCAAAGCACAGAAGTCAAAAGCTTCTCAATTCCCTCCCCTATGACTTCAGGATCTCATTTTGGGTTCGAATTCCTTGTTTAAACACGACTGCTCCTCTATTCATTAAATCATGTTACGTACAGACGACAGCACATCAAGTTACCACAATCTGTCAAATTTCTGCACTCGATTTTCAACCTTATCACAAAGGAGGTAGGTTAACGTTTGATTGGTAAAATTTGACAGATTCGTATACGTTGACCTGCTGTTGTCTGTACATTCATTTCTGATTACATTTTTCATGAATGTTGCCCTAAGTCTGTAGAGTTGTACGACCAGACACAACTCTTCTTGGTTTCATCAATATGTCAAAGTGAGCTGTTATGTTTCTTTGTAACGGTGACTCCTCTCTAGATAAGCAGTGTATTTCTTGTTAGGACAATGAATCATCATTGATTTTATAGGAATTAGTGAGAATTCCTTAAAAATAAACTTAGGTTTCACAAAACAATATTAGTGAACTTTCCTATACCGTTTTGGTCTTTTATTTTTATTGTTATCTTAATTGGTTGAGGATAAAAATATCGAGTTGTTTTTGGCTATGAATAAATACTACTTAACGTGATTTTTGCTCCTACCTACTTCGACAACAACCAATTGACGTGTTTTGTTGTTTTGCATATACCTAAACTAATTACGGCTACCATTAGACAACCATAAAATTTGCTAATCCAAAAAACAAACGCTTACGAACGTACAAAATGGCTTTACAGCCAAACAACGAGTAGAAACTACAAAACCAGTATGTTAATAGGCCGTTTAGCAGTCTTCAGTTACTTTTGTTCATGAAAACAAAAGGGAATCGTGTTTATATCGCGTTACTTCTACCGACTTCGGAAAGGTCAGGACCGATTCATTAGTTAGCTCTCTGGTTCTATACACTTGTTGGTTCCCATATTTAATTATCGATTTGGTTTCTGATCGATAGGAGTGTCAAGGCGAATGATTTGTTTTGACTTTGCCAAGTTTCTTGTTGAGAAGACTTATAATGGTATTGTATTGGGGTCTTTGTGGTGAACCCTCTTAAATGTGTTGGGAGTTTCTGAGTTCTGAATTGAATAGGTGTTTGTTGTTGTGGTGTTTGATACACATAGATTTGTTTAGAAATGGCATTAGGACTTTGTTGGTCTTCTTAAGCTCTAGTAGATTTCTGAACTCTTCATAAACATTTTCGCTGCTCCGCCTTTACCTTTAATGTATCCAAAACTTTACTCTAAACTGCTGATAACGCTATGCAATTTATTAGTAAATGTAATGCAGTAAACACGATATCCTGAAAGCAATACGGCGAGCAATAACTTGACCCTAATTCAAGTAAAGCGAGCTTATCTCTGAGTTGGAGTTAGGAGACAACTGTAGGAAATGGCACACTTTACTTGCTCTAAGGTATGGCGGGTGGGCACGCCACATGCTGCACTCAATCTCTTGTAAAATCACAATAAACCTCCATTCCGCTAGAGCTGTTATTTGGCTGCACAATGCGGGAGAAATAGCCCAGGAANTTTTATCCGGGTGCGCAGAGTAGTTCCCACGGAAGCTAGTGATCTATAAAATATCAAAGAAATGGATAAAATACTATCGTTCGCATATAATATTGCTGAAAGCTAGCATATAATATCTGCGTATGTGTTATTCTTATTTCCCATAGGGAGAATATGTGTAACTGAGTTATGACTTTATGACAACTGGGGCCCATAAATAATGTTTATTGAAAGAAAAAAACTATTCCTTGCTCCGTTGCAATGTGTCCTTGAACTACCTTTCGCATTTAAGAATATTATTCTTTGTTTCTTTATATACCAATACGTGTATCAAATATCAGTTTCTTTACCTATTCCGAGTTGGGCATGATGAGTAGTATCTTAAATTTTTGATGTGGTTCTATAGCCCCAATATTTTGTTCAACGAAAGATTTGTGAGGTGGAAGGGAATCTTTGGATCTTCCAAACAGATTTTGAAAATTTTTGTACCGGTAGAAAGCCACGTTATTTTTGACTATCACAATATGTTACTTACGGCCGTTCCCAATATCTATCTCTGGATTTGCTTACTAGAGATAGAATTTTGACATTAGCTCCATACAAGTAATGTCAAACTCCTATCTCTAGCAAGCAAACCTAGAGATAGACAGAATATTGAATTCTGTAGTTATACTGCAAATGCGAAAGTAGTTCTATCCGTCTTTAACGTCACGATACACAGAAAGTCCCAAACCAGAGAAAAGACTATAAACATAAACTATTTTTTATCCGGGTGCGAGAAGTACATAATGCTTTCGGGATGTAGATGAAACCTGGATGAACAGCTAGCAAGCTGTATTTTATTCGGGTACAGAAGCATGTCCTCTAGACTAACTAGTCATTAACACAGTCATAGAAAATAATTAAAAAAGCCAAGAGCACTCATAGGTAACCGTTGACACGAGGAAACACTAACCACACGATACGCATGACAGGCTGTCGAGATTGCCTGCAGGCGATTAACGTTGCGTTTCATATTTCTGTATCGCAGGGGAATTGGGTTAGAGAACTATGAAGCGCTTGTTTGTTAATTAAAACTGTGACACCATGAAATTATGTAGTCCTGATCAGCCGGCTTAAAAATTGACGGCACTTTTATTAATTCTTCTAAAGCATCAAATGTTTTGAACGTGTACGAAGTTGAAAAAGTAATATTAAACAACTAGCTTCTGCCAGCGGTTTCACCCGCGTCCCGTGGGAACTACTCGCCGCACCCGGATAAAAAGTAGCCTATAGCCTTCCTCGACAAATGGGCTATCTAACACTGAAATTTTTTTTCAAATCGGACCAGTAGTTCTTGAGATTAGCGCGTTCAAACAAACAAACTCTTCAGCTTTATAATATTAGTATAGATTGCGGCAGATCCTTGCTGTTGGTAGATTAGTGGGTAGACATGGAAACTAGTGGCAAAGCACAGAAGTCAAAAGCTTCTCAATTCCCTCCCCTATGACTTCAGGATCTCATTTTGGGTTCGAATTCCTTGTTTAAACACGACTGCTCCTCTATTCATTAAATCATGTTACGTACAGACGACAGCACATCAAGTTACCACAATCTGTCAAATTTCTGCACTCGATTTTCAACCTTATCACAAAGGAGGTAGGTTAACGTTTGATTGGTAAAATTTGACAGATTCGTATACGTTGACCTGCTGTTGTCTGTACATTCATTTCTGATTACATTTTTCATGAATGTTGCCCTAAGTCTGTAGAGTTGTACGACCAGACACAACTCTTCTTGGTTTCATCAATATGTCAAAGTGAGCTGTTATGTTTCTTTGTAACGGTGACTCCTCTCTAGATAAGCAGTGTATTTCTTGTTAGGACAATGAATCATCATTGATTTTATAGGAATTAGTGAGAATTCCTTAAAAATAAACTTAGGTTTCACAAAACAATATTAGTGAACTTTCCTATACCGTTTTGGTCTTTTATTTTTATTGTTATCTTAATTGGTTGAGGATAAAAATATCGAGTTGTTTTTGGCTATGAATAAATACTACTTAACGTGATTTTTGCTCCTACCTACTTCGACAACAACCAATTGACGTGTTTTGTTGTTTTGCATATACCTAAACTAATTACGGCTACCATTAGACAACCATAAAATTTGCTAATCCAAAAAACAAACGCTTACGAACGTACAAAATGGCTTTACAGCCAAACAACGAGTAGAAACTACAAAACCAGTATGTTAATAGGCCGTTTAGCAGTCTTCAGTTACTTTTGTTCATGAAAACAAAAGGGAATCGTGTTTATATCGCGTTACTTCTACCGACTTCGGAAAGGTCAGGACCGATTCATTAGTTAGCTCTCTGGTTCTATACACTTGTTGGTTCCCATATTTAATTATCGATTTGGTTTCTGATCGATAGGAGTGTCAAGGCGAATGATTTGTTTTGACTTTGCCAAGTTTCTTGTTGAGAAGACTTATAATGGTATTGTATTGGGGTCTTTGTGGTGAACCCTCTTAAATGTGTTGGGAGTTTCTGAGTTCTGAATTGAATAGGTGTTTGTTGTTGTGGTGTTTGATACACATAGATTTGTTTAGAAATGGCATTAGGACTTTGTTGGTCTTCTTAAGCTCTAGTAGATTTCTGAACTCTTCATAAACATTTTCGCTGCTCCGCCTTTACCTTTAATGTATCCAAAACTTTACTCTAAACTGCTGATAACGCTATGCAATTTATTAGTAAATGTAATGCAGTAAACACGATATCCTGAAAGCAATACGGCGAGCAATAACTTGACCCTAATTCAAGTAAAGCGAGCTTATCTCTGAGTTGGAGTTAGGAGACAACTGTAGGAAATGGCACACTTTACTTGCTCTAAGGTATGGCGGGTGGGCACGCCACATGCTGCACTCAATCTCTTGTAAAATCACAATAAACCTCCATTCCGCTAGAGCTGTTATTTGGCTGCACAATGCGGGAGAAATAGCCCAGGAATTTTCCCGTTCAAAGGGTTATCAATCGGTTACAGAACTTACAGAAATAGACCTGGAAAGGAAAACTTCGGTTTTTTAAATGACAGTCTTTCTGAGTCCTACTTTGATGGGAGTATGTCTTAGACTGACTATTTTTGCTTCACCGTAGCCACGTGGGTAAAAACTTAATTTCAACAATATATTAATGAAATCATCATTGTCATAATTGAATTAAGGTTTTTAATCATATTCAATTTTGTAACGTAAAAACATAGCAGGCTATACCAGGAACAAAATCCACCTGCGTCATATTTAAAATTAGCTGTTTCTTACGGTTTACCCGCGGCCTGGGGGAACCATTTTTCGCACCCGGATAGAAAATAGCCTCTGTAATTTCTAATATTGGTATGGATAAGTTGTTTTGTAGAAAGTAACAAGCAAACATCTGGTCTAAACCATACTAAATTCACATGTACGTATGGTATTTTATCGACATTCGCCTGCAGCGTTAACTTTATCACAACTTTAATTGTGTGGCTATCGATAGCGAACGCTCCAATTGTTTCTACGCTTAGCTTTATCGGAATGTTATCGAAACCTGTTATGTGGTTTAGTTTTTAGAGAGTAATATGTACATAATGCTGTGGATTTGAAAATTCCAGAAAGACCACAAGAAAAATCAAATCATGTTGGCTTTCTTTGGAATCTGGTCAAACTGCTACTACTACTACTTCATATTTTTCCTGTCGCCTGTGTTTTACAAATACTAAACTTGGTGGTCAGTCATCAGGGTTTCTTTCTTCGCAATCTTGGAACTACCGGTCCAATTTCAAAAAATATGTCAGTAAACCCATTCAGGGCCGCCGTACACGGACTGCTTCAAGCAGTTGAGACCGACTGCTTAAAGCCGCGACCGCGCAGTGAACTATAGGGCCGCCGTACACGGACTGCTCGAGCAGTTAGCGGCTCAGTGAAATACACGGACCGCTCGAGCGGTCGGCGTCGACTGCTTGAGCTGTCGGTTGTTGACTGCTCGAGCTACGACCCAACTGCTCGAGCAGTTGATCTTCTAAACAGACGCCGCGAGGCCGCAAAGGGCGGGGGGGAGAGGGAAGTCGGAGAGCTGTCGACTGCTCTAGCGCAGTCAACGGCTCGAGCAGTCGGTGTATGCCTCGCAACCGCTCGCGAGCGGTCGACGGCAAGATGGAATTTCATCATGCAGTTGACGGCTTGAAGCGGTCGCGACTGCTCGAGCAGTCGTGTGTACGGCAGCGAATGAATGACTATAGTTCACTGCGCGGTCGCGGCTTTAAGCAGTCGGTCTCAACTGCTTGAAGCAGTCCGTGTACGGCGGCTCTAAGCTAGAGCTGTTATTTGGGCTGCACAATGCGGAAATAGGACAATTCTTCCGATTCAAAGGGTTATCAATCGGTACAGGACTTTACCAGACAATGACCTGGGAAAGGAAAACCTTCGGTTTTTTAAGATGACAGTCTTTCTGAAGTCCTATTTTGATGGGAGTTGTCTTAGACTGACTATTTTGCTCACCGTAGCCAGTGGTAAAAATTAATTTCAACAATATATTAATGCGAAATCACATTGCATCAATTGCAATTAAGGTTTTTGATCATATTTCAGATTTCTGTAACGTAAAACATACAGCTATACCAGAACAAAAATCCACCTGCTGTCATATTATAAAATCACTGTTTCTTACGTTACCGCGGCCTGGGAACATTTTCGCACCCGGATAGAAAAATAGCCTCGTGAATCTAATATGGTATCGTAATTGTTTTGTAGAAAGTAACAAGCAAACATTGGCAACCATACTAAAATTAACATTACGTTTGATATTTTATCGACATTGCCGCCTGCAGCCGTAACTTATGTCACAACTTTAATGTGTGGCTATCGAGTAGCGAACGCTCCAATTGTTCACGCTTAGCTTTATCGGAATTGTTATCAAACGCGTTATGTGGTTAGTTTTAGAGCATAATATGTACGATAATGACTGTGATTTGAAAATTCCAGAAAGAACCACAAGATAAAATCCAATATCCATGGTTGTTTTCTTTGGATCTGGTCAACTGCTACTACTACTAACTTCATATTTGTCCTGTCGCCTGTGTTTTCCACAATATAAACTATGGTGGTCAGTCATTCAAGGTTTCTCGTCGCAACTTTGACTACCGGTCCCAATTTTCAAATAAAATAATGTCAGTAAACCCATTCAGTGGCCGCAGTACACGCTGCTTTCAAGCAGTGAGACCGACTGCTTAAACCGCGACCGCGCAGTGACACTATAGAGGCCGGCCGTACAACGACTGCTCGGCGTTCAGCGGGCTCAGCTGAAATACACGAGACGCTCGAGCGGTCGGCCGCGACTGCGTGTGCAGCTGTCTTGTTGTTGACCTGCTCGAGCTACGACCCAATGCTCGAGGCAGTTGATCTTCTAAACAGACGCCGACAGAGGCCGCAAGAGGGGGGGGCAGAGGGAAGTCGGAGCAGCTTGCTTCGACTGCTCAGCGCAGGTCACGGCTCGAGCAGATCGGTGTATGCCTCGCA
>NWSH02000571.1:1296214-1345536 GCA_002382865.2 Heliothis virescens
ATTTCGTCTTAACACTCCACTTACCAAGTCTTAGTATTTTAGAACATATTGCTTAATTTCTTAACTATGGTATATTGCCGATATTGCGTCTGGCAGGATGATGCAACCATCGGAACTGTCTGGCTGCTGAGAAAACATCATAACACAGTGTCTCAAATAACATATATAAATTTCAGCTTTTATAAAATGACGAAAGTAGAACTACAAATTATTATAGTTTAGGGGTGTCTGGCAGGGGGTTGCAACCATCGTAAGTGTCTGGCAATGAATAACGTGAATTCTGATATTATCACGAATAAAATATCAAAAAATCAAGTTTTATAAAATAACGAATTTGAGATGGAATTTTATACACCTTTGTTACCCGTTATCTGCCAAAGCAACCACTACCCAGGTATCATGTTTGGGGACTGTAGGTACCTATACTAGAGGCACGTATGGAAGAAATTTCAGCTTTTATAAAATCACGAAGGTCTGGCAGCCACTGGCTCTTGGGCCAATCGATATCCATTCCAATTGGAGGGATGACACCACCGATCAATCGATACTGTTTGTATTTATGAGCTGAGAAAACGCGAGTCCAAAGACCAAAAGTTGTTATTCCAAAGTTCATTGATGTCCAAACCTAAAAATCTTGTTTAGCTGTGAATTCGCACTAAATACCTGGTTATGGAGGCTCGCACATCTGGCATACAAAATTCAAACATCAAAACTTATAGTTTTAGGACTGCACTTGATAACTTTCCATCGGTTTAAGTGTCGACAGTTAAAACAGTACATTAGTATTGGTCTCTCGACATGTAACGGTCGGAAACTAATCGCTTTATTACGACAACACCGTAAAGTTAAACTGCCTACACGTCATTATCTGTACAGATAATTTGGTCTGTCGTCCCTTGGGTGTTGTTAGAATAAGTTGCACAATTTCTATGACGTCAGAAAGGATGGTATGGATGAAAAATCCACAAATGTATTGGGATAAGGGCAAGGGAATGATGATCTTACACAATTTCTGTATATCATCAACATCGTTGTATGGACATGCACACAAATTAATAACCTATAGCTTTCATGAATAATGTAGTATTCTATGAGTTTAGGGATTATTGAAATTGATCCAGTAGTTCAGGAGAATACTCCTACATATAAACTTCTTCAAGCCCTGTGCCCTGTTTGCTACTTCCATTTTTTCCCCTACAACAAATATATCAACATATTAAAATAGATTTTAACCAATTAGATTTCATATAATTCCAAATCTAGAGACATACATAAAATATGCCCAAAATTACAGTGGTTCTCTACATATGCATTATATATTTTGCAGTGTCCAGTCCATTCAAGGCTTTGTGCAATAGAAATGGAACCCAGACACAGATTTTTTAATATGTTCCGAGGATGGTTGATGGTACCTATATATTTTTTTTATATTTGACGAAAATTCTCAGAAAGAGAAAATAGTTTCTACTGCTCTGTTTAATTGGGTTTAGGAGTCTCCTAGTTTCCATTGGTGAAGTTTGGGCCGTAGACTAGCACCTTACACAAACAGTGTAATTAAGTCTGGGCGAATTATACACACTTCCAACATTATGTCCATTTTGATTATTGCGTTCGTTGAAATTAGATACGCATTTGATAGCATCGTTAGTAAAAAGACATGTGAGTCGATTTGAAAACCTAAAATTGAAACCTTAAAATATGTATAAATGATGTTGAAGCGCGGAGCCTCGGAGCGCTCCTTTTAGTAGCAATCTCTATAACAATTTAATAAAATTCTAACTAAAATGACCGTTCCGAGGAATAATAAAGGAGCGTATCAAAACAGTGGCGCTTCGAGGTATACCTCCATCAACTGATCCCCTCCCGCTGTGGGTGCAGCGTCAGGGAGCGTCAGGCTCTTATTGGCTAACACCCACCGTGTTCCTTTTTGTATAATCAGCTTCAAAAGTAGCTGAACAAATCAAAATTTTCAAAACCGCTAAACACCGTGTCGTACTTTTTTTGAAGGTTAGGATGTCAAGCAAATTTTGGCGTACTTTTGAAAATGTTAATTTGCTCAGCTACTTTTGACGCTGACCCAGGGCCGCGGTAACTGTTTAGAGATTCAGTAATAAAACTGTGTGTATCCTAGCCTGTACTTCATGTAACGTGTATGGTCATGCGCAGTCGTGCGGCATCTGCGCCATGTTTCCGTCGTGCATGTCGCTGCTGTCGCGGCGGGGGGAGCAGCGCGCGCCGCGGCCCGGGCAGGCGGCCGTCGTGCTCAATGTCTACGACATGTACTGGACCAACTGGTAAGATAAAGTGACAGATAAATACTTATACTAGCTATTTACCGCGATTTCAAAATGTATCATTAGCTGTCTCCGGCGTCCCCTGGAGACTGCTACAAGTATCTGGATAAAATATAGCCTATGTTGTCTTGGGATAGTGTAGCTTCTCAACATTGAAAGAATTCTTCAAATTGGTTCAGTAATTTCTTAAGAAACAAATTATCAACATAAGAGTAATTTTGCGGTCAACATTTAATGTAACTGGTGCCACATGAAACAACTTAGTATCTTACCTCATCAATACAGGCAAGATTGGTTGCTAAACAAACTGTCTTCTGACTACCCCTCACGACTGTGGAAGACAAACAAATGAGAACCGGGGCTCACAATTCCACGTGCCTTCCAAACTTAAAGTTCACCACAGCTATTTTTGAAGGATGTAGACAGGAGACTACATCTGAGCCAACCCTCCTCTCTCCACAAACCGTCATCATATTAGCCCCTGTTGCCTACAAATGTGTCTGTTCCCACAGGTACACGGCGGGAGCAGGTGTGGGGGTGTTCCACAGCGGGGTTCAAGTCCACGGCTCGGAGTGGGCATACGGTGGCCATCCGTATGCCTTCACCGGTGTCTTCGAGATCACACCCAGAGACGAGCGGGAGTTAGGCGAACAGTTCCGATTCAGGTATGAAGGATTACGAACCATCACGACATATTTGACCAATGGGGTGTTAGGATTATCACGCCATCATATGCCTCGGAGAGACTATACGGGAGGTATCCATATGGCTTTACTGGAGTCTTCGAGGTGGGCGAGGAGATCTGAACAGTTCTGTTTTAGGCACGAAGTTTCACGAATCCTCACGACTTTTTCGACCAATGAGGTCTAAGTATTAACACGCCATCAAGCCGAGAGACCAATGATATTAATGGAGGCAGACTAAGCCTTTAGTCAGTAATTGGAAATTATACAGAATTTTGATACTTTTTTGTAGAATGTTACCAGATATAGAATATCCACATAATTATACTGTCTCCTTTTTGTAACTTTTCTATATTTGTTTTGCAGACAAAGTGTGCACATAGGTTATACGGACTTCAGCGAAGAGGAGGTCAGACGGCTGGTAGCAGAATTAGGCAAGCAGTTCCGCGGTGACAGGTATGTATGTCTACTTACGTACAAACATAATTTATGCAATAACATTATGTAGCTGCTAGCTTTCCGTCTGCAATTTCATAGGTGTCTCGTGGGGACCTCTCCGCGCATACGGATAAAAAATACAATAGCCTAAGTATAGTCTTTTTAAGCAATAAATGTGCTATCAAACACTGAGAGAATTGATTAAATCGGTCGGTTTAGTAGTAACTAAGATTAGCACATTCAAACAAACGAACTTAGCTTCCGACAGCGGTTTAACACGCGTCCTTAACTCCGCGCATCAGGACAAAAAGTAGTCAATTTAGTTAAAACAAAGCACAAATATGAATGTTAAAACCGTTGTTAGTAAACATAAAATTTTCGGTCATTATACCGTGTTTATTATTATTACACACATTTAGAAGTAATATACTAAATGTCAGTGATTACTGAAATTGTAGCAAACCATTACTGAAGCCACGTCAAGGTTGGTGACGGACAGACAAACATGACCGGCTTATCAGTTACTGAGGTTATCGCGATCATATCGACAGACGCCTTTAATTGTTATTAATTTATCTGTTTTAGGGATTATGTTTTAAGTACTGAAGTTTTTCCGCGGTTTTCGAAAATAATGGTTCATTTTTAACCGACTTCCCAAAAAGGAGGAGGTTCTCAATTCGAAAAAAAAGAATTTTGAATATCGGTCCAGCCATTTTTGAGTAATCGGTGAATATACATAAAAAAAAAAGATACAGCTTTTTTTTTGAGTAATCGGTGAATATACATAAAAAAAAAAGATACAGCTTTTTTTTTATGTATATTCACCGATTACTCAAAAATGGCTGGACCGATATTCAAAATTCTTTTTTTGTTTGAAAGCGTGTTCTTCACAGGTGGTCCCATGGTAAGGAGACCAGGATTTGATGATGGGATCCTGGATAAATTGAGAGAACTCTTCAAATTTCATACGCTTTTTTTACGTCGATGATATTATTACCGGACCGACTGTGACTGTGGGTGGGTGGGTATGGGTATTAAAGATATTATCAAAACTGTGAATTGAATAGCAAAATTGCGTTTTACTTCTACTGGTACCTGTCCCAAATTTCACCTAAATCGGTGCAGTAAACGAACATGCTTTCCCATTTATAATATCACTATCTATCCTGGAGAAACATATTCTTCATGTATACCCGAATAAAATATACCTTATACCCGGGGATAGTGTAGCTGCCCAACGATGTAAGAATTATGTATTGGTTCAGTATTTTCTTAGCTTTGACGGTAAAAAATAAACAAACTTAAAATCCTCTTTTTGTATTAATAGATACTGATATTAAAGTTCATCATAATCATATTAAATGGTTATATCACATTATAATGTATATACAGAATAGCTATTGTTTGATTCAGTTATAAAAAACACATCAATGCGTGATCTGAATCTTGCACGCGATGTACAGACGACAGCACATCAAGTGACCACAATCTGTCAAATTTCTACAATAGATTTTCAACCTTATCGCAATGGCGGTAGGTTAATGTTTGATTGGTAAAATTTGACAGATTCGTATACGTTGATCTGCTGTCGTCTGTACAATCGTTTGTCTATTAAATGTGAGGGAAGATATACATCCATTTAGTTGTAGGCAAACGTAATTTATGAATTAAATGGGTATTAATGATCGATATGTGTTGATGAGATACAACGGGTCACCTGAGAATGGAAAGGTTTACATTTTCAAACAATAATTCCATTTACTTAGTAGGTTTTCGCATTTGGGGGCACGGCAGTGCCCCCGCCAAGTCGAGCGCAAAGCAAACACTGCCGTACCATCCTTTACTGGAACCATTTCGACGCATTTTCAGGCCTCTGTTTGAGAACCTCTGGATAATACCAGAACGCCGAAATTTTCATCATCCAGAAAGCTATAATCACATACGTAAAACCCAGAATTTCAAGTCTGTAGGTCATTTAATTTCGAAGTTAAGCGAAAGCAAAGTTTCGTATTTTCGACACTCACTCACTCATGATCATCAAAATAGAACTAGTACTTCCAATAAAGTCAGAGAGCTGAAATTTGGACCAGAGTTAGGATTTAATGAACGCTACAATATAAGGAAAACTAATAAAGATCTAGGATACTCGAAGATCTGAGTAACTGGTGACCCTGATTAGAAAAACACAAAACCCATACACTAAACTATTAGAGGAATCAACATAACGCCTTAGGTAGTTATCAATAAGCTCAACGTTTCTACAAAAAGGAAGTGAAATCCCACCAAAAACATTCTGTAAAAAACTAGCCAATTCTCGCTGAAGCTGCTTGTTTATCTCTAAAAAGTAATGAAATCTAGACAAAGTCGTGCTGAGTCTAAGGATTCTTACGGCGATTTCTTTACTATTATAGTTAATGCTATATGACTGGCCGTTGACTTGTACTCACTAACGTTTAAAGAATGATCAACGGCCAGTCATACAGCATTAACTATAATAGTAAAGAAATCGCCCTAAGAATCGTTAGACTCAGCACGACTTTGTCTAGATTTCATTACTTTTTAGAGATAAACAAGCAGCTTCAGCGAGAATTGGCTAGTTTTTTACAGAATGTTTTTGGTGGGATTTAAATGACTAAAGTAGACCAAAGTTTGTTTGTTTGCTTGAACAGGCTCATCGCAGAAAGTACTGCTTCGATTCGAAAATTATTTCAGTGTTTGATAGCCCATTTATCGAGGAAAGCTATAATGTAGGTAACCTTTTATCCGTGTGCGCGAAGAAGTTCCCACGGGACGCGGGTAGACTATCTAGACAAATAAAATAGTCTATGAGTTAAATAAATCTATACTAATATTATAAAGCTGAAGAGTTGTTTGTTTGTTTGAACGCGCTAATCTCAGGAACTACTGGTCCGATTTGAAAAATTATTTCAGTGTTAGATAGCCCATTTATCGAGGAAGGCTATAGACTACTTTTTATCCGGGTGCGCCGAGTAGTTCCCACGGGACGCGGGTGAAACCGCTGGCAGAAGTTAGTAAATAATATAGACTAATCTAACAAATTGATATTATATTTTCAGGTACCACCTAATGAACAACAACTGCAATCATTTCACGTCGGCGTTTTGTTTGGTGAGTCACGCTTGTACAAATAATCCAAATTATTACTCTGCCTGTAAATGTTATGAATCAAACATATTGTTTGTGACGTGACAGCTTGTCATTTTAACTATGACGTACCATTCTGATTAAAAGCCTTGTGGAAAACATATGTAAATTAAAACATTAGAGAAGACAGCTACAAAACATTCAATGGATGCGTTATTATTTTTAAGGGAGTAGGTACAGACAACAGCACATCAAGCTACCACAATCTGTCAAATTTCTGCAATGGATTTTCAACCTTATCACAATGGAGGTAGGTTAACGTTTGGTTGGTAAAATTTGTCAGATTCGTATACGTTGACCTGCTGTCGTCTGTACTTTGGAGAAAACATCGCATGTTGTGTGCGATTTTTTTTAATTTTGATATAATTTTTTCACGTCATTAATAGACAGGCTACCAAAAATGGGATATTCATTTACCCTTGCATCGAAGAGCACGTTAATGTCGGTCCTGCGCCTGATCTCTCTCCGGTGGTGACGGATTGCCGTCCCATCGGGCTATGAGAGTGAGGGAATAGGGAGTGCACCTGTGTCTCTTTACATAAAAACAGCCGCCGTGGCCGGTAATCTACCTTGGACGCCATTACATTTATAATTTTCCATTTTTTGCACATAAAAGACTGGCAGTTTGGTTCTCATAAAATGACTTTCACAGTAATTTGAGGCAACAGAACAGACTAAGCTTTTCTGGAGGTTACACAATACATACAAACTCACTAACAATACGTCATAATAATATGAATGTACTTAAAAAATCCTTGAAGACGTATTTGCAAACTAAATGTAATTTATTACCAGTGACAAAGTATCAAGTTTAACGTTAAAATATAATAAATAGCTACCTGTTTACTATGCATGCAATTTCGGCATTTACATATTATAACATAGCATACAAATGCCTTTGATTTATGATAAACTAGCCTTTATTTAATAGACTACCTGCTTTTCCGCGGATTCACCCGCGTCTTATGGGAACCCCTTCCCGCATCCGAATAAAATAATTCTGCATCGTTTTCGTTCGGTTTATATTTTCCCGACATCTTCAACAAATATCGTTAATGTATACAGAAATAAATTAAAAAAAAATAAAAAATATACTACAACCTTCCTCGAGGATCACGCTATCGAGTGGTGAAAACCGCTTGAAAATTGGTGTATTAGTTTTAGAGTTTATCGCGAACTGATAAACAGACAGACGCGGTGGGGGATTTTGTTTTATAATTAGTATAGAAGGTTATCACAGGGTAAAATATTCTAATACATTCACAAACTATTTGATGTACATTTCTAATCTTTTACTTTGTTTGTGAAAGTCAAAGTTCAAATTAGCATTTGTACCATTTAGAAACATAATGGAGATATAAGCTATTAAAATATGTTATTAGCATCACGTTGTTTGTTAATAATGGCGCAATGGTGTTTTGTACACGGATTTCATTCGTTTCTGCGTAAAACGAATTTATCTAGGTGAAATTGACTTTTTGAAACATAATCAGTGTGCAAAAACTATAAAAACTTTAATGCTCATTGTGTACATACAGTGGCGTAGCTAGGTAACCGCGGGCCCCGGGGCAAATAGAAAAATGGGGCCACTTAAACGAAAAAAGGAAAGGGATATGTAACATGCGCGAACAGAGCGAGTTTTTTTTTGTTTTCTGAGTAAAAAGACGAGCTCGAAATGTTTGCAAAGTCGGGTCAACCTGTCTTTATTATATCGTCATTTTCTGGTAATGATTCGAGGGGCCCCCTGGGCTTGGGGGCCCCGGTGCACTGTCCCGGCTAGCTCCTTCGTTCTATTAAATTGAAAAGTTTACTGAGAACAAAATATGAGTGTTCGTATGATGAAAATCAACGGTTGTCAAACCAATCGTTAATATTTTTAATATCAAGTCTCAAGTTTTAAAACAAATATATTACGCCTTAACGGAACTACTAAGAGTAGTTAATTGCTTGTGAGACAATAGCACAATTAACGATAGCGCGTTATTATCAACTCTTTGTCGATAATTAGTGGGGCGGCGCGAGCACGTGTATAACTAGATTTATGTTTTTTTTTAAGACTTATTAAGAGTAGGTGGAACAGGCAAAATCTTTACCACTGGGTTAGGTGGTTTACACTGTAGTGATATTAAAAAAAATACCCAAAAAAATCAAGAAACGAAGAAATATTAAAATCATCAAATACTTTCAAAATCGCCTATAATATCAGTTATAAGAACATTTAAAAATCTCTTCACCTTTTAAATGTTAAACGATGCAAGTCACTTTGCTGCGATAGTTTTATCATAAACACCCTGTATCTCGATTCGTGATGACAGCTAAGCTATCAAGTGTACAGGGTGGTCGGATGTCGGAAACGGACTTATCTCTAGGCCTCGACACTTTGTTACTACGAACGGAACAGATACGGGTATACTATACCTTATCGGAATGGAAGAGTAGTTAATATTAGTGGTGATTATTTTACTTGACACTTACAGACTTTATCACCAAAATTATTACAGTGTTCATAGTTTCGGTATGCGGTTTAAATATGAACGAATTTTCTGTTTTTATTTGAATTGTTTATTAATTAATATGAAAGCAAAGAGTTTTTGATTCAGATTAAGGTTGATTATACCATAAAAGCTGTCTTCTTTAAAATTGCAAAAGTATTGAAAAATAAGTTAAATTTTGTCTGAAGAACTTATCATTTTTGTGTGTTTTTATATGATAAACATTTTTGGAAAACTAGTGTTGAGGATAATGAAGCAAAAAAAAAATTTAGAGATTCATCCTGTTACATAATGCTATACAATCTATGTACTCTGAATAAATAGTGATTATTTATTACACAACTACCTTTAGAAATTATGTATTTATTGTAATTTTAATGACTTGCAGGCGCTGTGCTCGCACGACATCCCGGCGTGGGTGAACCGCCTCGCGTACGTGAGCTCGTGCGTGCCCTTCCTGCAGCGGTGTCTGCCCAAGTGAGTCTCTACGCATTGTTGTACTCTGCCATATACAGGGTTACTTGTAACTCGACGTATATCCCGAAAGAGGTGATAGAAGGGTCCAAGAGCAATAAATTAAGCCACTCTTACCTCTGAGCAAAGTTCAGTGGTTTCCGAGATATTGGCAATTTTTAGGTTAGACCTTTTTGGCCATTATTACACCGTTTGAAAACCTTCTGACTAATCCTCTCAAGCTTACGCACTTTTCTGCCTCATAGAACAGCTTAACGATGTCGAAATCTAACAGCATTGGATTTGGTAGCGTCGATTTTATACATGGACGATTTGGTTATGGGCGCAAATTAGTAAGACACATACAAAACAAAAATTGCGAAAATCTCGGAAACCACTGAACTTTGAACCCTGTATATATATAACAACCTCCTTCTTTTCGGGAACTTGGTTAAAAATGTGTCCCTTCTTTATCTATGTATTCCTGTTTTCGAGTAGTGCAATAAATCACTTGATAGTCAGATCAAAATACGGTAAAAAGCAATGAGCTTGAAGACTAAGAAGTTGTCAGTGCCTTCCTCATGTCTCATCAGAAAATTCTTGCTGAAAGCTTATCAATCTTCTTTTACAATGTCCTACATAGTTAAATGTCAATAAAAATAACGTAATTTATCTTGACACGTGACGCAATTTTTTTCTTATTTCATACATAACTGTTGGTAAGGTCGGTCCCGTATTTGATAGAGAGTGCCTTAGAATAGGCATGACGACTAAAAAAAATTAATTAGTCCGTCTTTTAGATTATAAAAAAATATTGCATACGTATTTTTTCGTTTTTCATCTAAACAAAAAATTACGAAGTTATAGACCGTTGAAATTGCGCGTGACGTCACGCCTATGTACGATTTTGGCATAGGCGTGACGTCAGGACCCCCCCACTCCTGAACTTGAATACTCATTATCTTTGTTATTATTGATAGATTATATAGACAATATTTTGCGATAATCTAAATTACGGACTAATTGAATTTGTTTATTTTTTACCCTGTCGTCATGCCTATTCAGTCTTCTGATCTCATTTTCTGGTATCATGCAGTAGTTGTGTGAGACACCTAACTAATAGCCCGTTCCACCTACTGAATAGAGAGTGGCTGACGCCGGCGGCGCTGCAGCAGTCGCTGGCGGCGCACTCGCGATCCTCCTCGCCGCAGACGCCGCAATAGCATCGTGAGTATATTACCCTTCAATTTTTACCCCATTGGCCCATACAATTTTACTCAATACCTTTCTTATTTTACCCCTTAGCTCATGGAATCTTACTCATTACACTTCAGTCCAAATAGTTTACCCATAAATGTACAAATTTTACCCCTTAGTCCATACAATTTTACACAGTACCTTTCATCTTTTACCCCTTAACCCATACAGCTTTACCAACTTCCCTTTATGCTTTAGCCCATACAATTCTACCCATTATTCTTCTCCTTTAAGCTCTTACGGCCGTTCCCAATAACCTGTCTATCTCTGGATTTGCTTACTAGAGATAGAATTTGGACATTAGCCCCATACAAGTAATGACAAATTCCTATCTCTAGTAAGCAAATCCAGAGATAGGCAGAATATTGAATTCTGCAGTTAGCCCATAAAGTTTTATCCATTAGTATCCTTTATCTTTTACCCTTTTATATTTTACCCCCCAAATCCATTCAATTTTACCCCTTAGCATAAAATCCAGTATACAGGTTCATTGATATTCTCGACCATCACAAAACCCCTTGAATGCCGCTAGTAACGAGATTTTTTTTTAATTCCAATTTTTCATGTTTTTTTTTTTCTCTTTTTCCCAGCAGAATATGTACTGCACTGTTGCAGATAAGCAGTCAGAAGTGTTGTGCGAACTAATACATACTAGAGTTAACGTTAGCTAGTACTTGGTTTGGCGCATTGTCGATAATTACTAGAGAGGCGGGCCGCCCGACGTCGGACAATGTTTTAGTCGATTTTGTCTATGTTATGTTTAAAAATCGACTAATCGTACAAACTAAATTGTTTAAAATCGACCTCGACGCGACTCTGGCCTTTATATTATATGAATCTAATTATAGTTCTCTTGTTACGTTAGTAAAAACCGAGATAATGAGTGAAAGAGATGACACAATCTCGCTCAGTTTTTATTAACGACTGCAGTAGTGTTGTCCCCGTTTTAAGAGTTCCTATTTTGAAATGGGACCTTATATCTAAAGTTTGACTTCGGAAGGAATTGAGCATTTACATAATTTTGTTTTAAGTAATTATGTGAATGGTAATATATTTCTTCAATGCTAAGTATCTCTAAATTGATTCTATTTCTTTGTAAATTAGGATGAGTGGCAAAAGACAAAAAACTTGATGTGTTTATTTAAGGTTATATTAGGTACCGTTTTATTTATAAATTTAGATTTTCATTATCATCTCGTAAATTATATTCATTAATTTTTCAATCATTTCTTAAATAAAATATATAAATTTGGGGTTTCGAAAAATAAAATAAAATTTGTCTTTGTATGTGTGAAGATGGCGGGTGTGTGTGTGTGTTTGTATGTCGACATAAATATACGTAGATCATTGTAGTCCGTCCGTCAGCTGAGTAAACAGGCGTGATTCTTAAAACTTAATACTAAGTGCGTTTTCTATCGTTATTTATACTTTTTTTAAGGCGCGTTTTGCAAAGGGCGGGCAAAGGGAAACGATATATATTCCACCTATAAAGAAAACTCCTTTATACGGAGTTAAAATGTTAGTCACAAAGTAAAATAACTGATCAAAGCATAAAGTATTCAAAAAACAGCAATTTTTCCAAAATATTTTCAAAAACACAACTATTACTCCGCCGTTTGTGGGACGCGAATATTGGTAAAAAAAATATATATAATATCTTGTTACTATTTTTAAAAAATCGTTTTGAGAATTTAGAATAATCATGAAAAACAACTATTCAATGTATAGGTATAAATGTGTATAGAGTTGTTCCATGTGTCACGTCATAGACAAGTAGACGTCATGTGTGGGTGGGCCTTTCAACTCTACATTTATATTGTACATTTATAAATGTCACCGGAAAATAACAAGATCCGTAAGTTTATAAATTTCCTAGTAAATTGATAAACTTTCGTAAGATTCTAAACTGGAGATAAATTTTATTATTTTACGTTCACATTTTCGTAAATTGATAAACTTACTGAAGTCACTCGTAAAATAATAAGTAAGCACTACGCATGATCTGATTGGTTGACTGTCACGTGTCACTTCTCCTTCCTCGCGGCCGCCATTGAAGTCTAGGACACAAGCAGTGCCGCTATGAACATTGACCAATCAGAGAGCAGTGTGTTATTTTACGTATATCAAAGATGCGTATATTTAAAAGAGCTTCTGTGATTGGTCGAACCATTTAGAATCTTACGAATAGATATCCGTTAGTTTATAAATTTACCGTGTGACGTCGGAAATTGATAAATTTACGAAAATAAGGACGTAAAATAATACAATTTATCTCCCGTTTAGAATCCTACGGAAGTTTATAAATTTCCTAGGAAATTTATAAATATACGGATCATGTTATTTTCCGGTGACATAAATACTAACTTGCTTTTCAAAATACAATTTTTTGTCCGTATTACAGATTCAGGCACATATTTTTTTTTTATTTATTGATAAAATATTTTATATGCGTAACAGACAAAGGACAATGGGCGTTTTGGTACCCCCGTCCAACAGTGCTGGTTGTAGTACCATTGCGTAGGTCTTGGCAAGGCAAAAAATGTTTACTATGGCGACTAGTCTCTAATCCTTGTCCAATTTGCGTGACATCGACTAATATAACATACAATGATCGCTAAGTCGTCAACGTAGATGCAGTTCTTGAATTCAAACTATATCGGATAAAATCCGATAAGCGTAAAAAAAAACAAGAATGTGCCCATTTTAGAACGTTTGCCTACCGACTGTATTAAAAGAAACTATGGAAACCTTTGCAGGTCATGCACAACTATGCATATGTATTTGATGAAAGCCTTTTAGTAGGTATTTAATACCAATTATATTGATGTTTAGAGTTGAACACTCTGTCGTGCTCCCCTTAGTGTAGGAGAGCGGAGTATTGATGATTTCCTTCCCAAAAAAACGAAACATATTATAATGATGTGTACGTTTGAACAATTGTCAAATCGGTTGATGATGGTGTGACTGTAGTTTGACTCCATGGTCTATTGAAAACCTATAGATTATAATAACGTGTATATTAAAGATTAAAAGATATCTATTAACTGAGTTTAAAGTGATTATACAGGCGACATATTCCTTATAATGCATTTGTGTATTTAGATGACATGCTGATTTTTTGTCGAATCAATTTCAATGATTACTCGGATCGGACAACTAATTGAGACAAGCCCCATCGTTTTTATGATTCTTCACGTAAATACGTTTCTAATGATGTATCACACATTACTGTTGGAGGTGGTACCAAATCCCATAGAACTTGCCCATTGTCCTTTAAATCAAATTTTCTAAAAGATGAAAGCGACGATTGGTGGAGTGAAATTTCTACATAATTTATTTTTTGGTATTTTAATTTACATCAGAAAATGATAAAAAAATGTAGTACGGTAAGCCTGGTGTTCTACAGAACACCAGGCTTACCGTACTACATTTTATACAGGATTAACCTACATCAGACACCAGTCTCTATGTTTAGTGCACATTTTTACCAAAAGCAGGTGTATGATGATGATGAGAAATAAATAATATTTGATTTGATTTGGACCACAAATCGCTATAAGTATTTCATAATATCTTAATAGTTGTCTGGTTTTCGCTTGATAAAATATAGATTACCATTTTGTCAATTTTAGTCCTCATTACGAATGGCGTTTACTCTATAACTTTCTATTCTATTAATAACTCGGTTTATGATATAAATTATTCATGATTTGCATTGCCGTGACGTGTCAGGATATAATCAAAGTGCACTTAGATATCGTGCATTTACTGGTTTACTTAGACTTAATGGAGTTTAATGTGTTAATTATAAGAGTTCCTCTATTCAGGATCGCAATAAAGGGTGTTGCCATACGAGAAATACTTGCGTTTATTACAGACTATAACTATAACAAAAGGGAAGATTTATTCAAATGACAAAGTTTTTTTTTAACACAGAAAAATATATACTAAAGGAGAATTTAACAGGTTCTAGATAGCTATATGTTTAAAGGAATTTAAAGCAACCTAAATTAAGTAACCTATTAATGCTCAATCCTTCTCCGTGTGAGAGGAGGCCTGTGCCCAGTAGTGGGACGATAAAAAGGCTACTAACTACTACTCGTTTGGTAACACCCTTAATTTAATACGCTATATATGATAACGATCCACAGATCGTAATCCTAACTACTATTATAAATTCGAAATTATCTGTCGCATCTAAGGCCAACTTGCAGGCTCATTCAGGCGTCAGTTCAATGTCACCTTGGTCATTTATGGACAGATGGCTTAATGATTGACTAGAAAAATAAACTAAAGTGCTTTTTGGACACTAAGGCTAATCTATTGTGTTAAATTGTAGAATCCCACGATGACCGTCTATAGTTACCGCCATTATACAGATATAAGTGTTTATGGTCATAGACTGAACTGATACCAGAATGGACGTGTAAACTCCGCCTTGCGACGCAACGGCAGATCGGAGTTAGATGAAATAGGCCCTAATTAACCATAGCTATATGAATCCTTTGTAGAAAATGTAACATTATCATCGCCAATATCAATTATTCTAAAATTGCATTTTTTCCGTCTATTATCTATTTAAAACCTAAATTATTTTTGTGTAACTGATCTGTGTTGCCATCTACAGTCACTATCTAAAAGTGTTGAAGATAGCAACATCGACAGTTTCATTCACTTTATCGACATTAGAGCTGTGCTTATACTTTGATAGAATATCGATATCATTCATTTTCAATAATTGAGCGTATCTTTTGTAATACTCTTCCATTTTTCAATAACATTAATTATAGGTTTTAAATTATTTCTTATTTAGTCTAAAACTGGCTGGTTGAGACATAATTCTATCTAAGGCGAAAGATTAGGATTATTCATATACATATATATCTACTACTAATCATAACTAAAATTAAGCATAGCTGCGATCTTCATAACTTCACAAAAGTGCCATTGATATAATAATGGGAATTAATTAAAATTAATTTACTAAATTAAATTATTTTTCGCTGCCATTATAAGTTTCGAAAGGATGTTAGAAATAGACAAGGTTTCTTAGTAAAATAGGATTATTGGCTTGAAATATTCAATATGAGCGAAACATGATTATTATAATGTTAAACAAAATTTTCTAACTGTGAACTTGACAATGCGCCAACGAATTACGTATTTCAAATGGAAACACTTTAGTGCGATAATAAGTTATTTCTTTTAGATTTTTAAAATAAAGAGAAATGATTATTACTTTCCAATTATGCAGGTTACATTATTAAATCCTTTCTGGTCAGACCACCTCGCAAGCTGTGACGAAATGTGGTATGATGTTCGTTAATGCCGTCATGTTTTACATAAGTTTTTTATCGTTTTTTTGTAACATATCGTACATGGTGTCGTCCCGTTGAAATACGTGTGTATCGTGTGTAAGTATCAGACTACACAATAATGTGCCACTTCTCACCTCAGTGTTTCAAATTATGACGTTTTTACAAGTTACGAATAGTTAGGGTATATTGTGAAGTCGCGGGAGCGCGCTTGCTACGCACGGACTACCTTATCTAGAGTTTTTACTAATAGCATGCTATTACTATAAGTTATTTACATATTTTAATAAATAGTTTACTCATTTTTATATCTCTAAAGCAAATGACTTCTCAGTTTGCGATAATAATCTCTATTCATTAATTATATAAGACTTCTTCTACTTGTCTGTCTTCAAACTTTTACCTAGTTTTTACAATACGATATTTTTAAGTTGACATGGAGTTCCTAAGGCTCATGACATTTTCTGAATATTTTCTAGCACAGTGCTTAGGTCAGAGCGTTTCCGCGACTAGAAATACTGTAGGTTCGGATCTATAAATATAATATGCAAATAAAAGAGTTAAACTGTTGAATAACACTATAAAATATTACTGTTTAAGGTAGATATTTATGTATGGTGAACAAGTATGGTATGTCGAACTTTTTCATTTGTTTAAGGTGAATTTTACTTGCGTGTGAAAACTGTACACTAAACGCACCTAATTTTAAATATTTTCAGTTTCTGTAAGAAGTGTGACATAACAAAAATACTGAACTGAATTCATAGATCTTTCGTTTCATTACACTACATTCCTTTGTATATTGAACTGTCTCAAACTCCAAATTGTTCTCTAAAAATGACTCAATTTATAAACTTGGTAAATAAACTATTTCTATACAATCATTGAACAGTTTGCGGTCACAGCTTAAACAATACATACAAAAGTGAGCTTGTTAGTTATTTACCAAAGTTTATTCTAGTTCTATTTACTTAGTGTTTGCATTTATTTTAACCTTTGTGTTGTGCATGTGCGAATATGTTTGTACCTAATCGTAGGCCATATTTTTAGCTTATTTTACTATTTTATGTAATGCGTTTATCCCTTACGAGCCTCGAAAAGGTATACTTTTGAAATGTTTGTACAATTTATTTCTAGTTATGTGACTATGTAGTTGCGAGTTGAATTTCAATTTGATGTTAGTCTTGAGTGTGGGATAAAGTCTCTATTTTTATTATGATGTGGTATCTGAGGATGTAACGAACTAATCTAGATGTTAAATAATATAACACTGTTACATACAAGTAAATCAATGTATATTCTATTCGGTGAAGCGGAAACGTTGTGGATAATTTTCGCTCATTGAATGGCGATATTTAACGGTTTTTCACAATATTGTCAGATTCAAGTTTGGCAATAGTATAATTTTTGAATGAATAAACTGTGTAAAAAGTTTGCAATCCGATGTTTTATTTCTTTACAAAAATATTAGAGACCCATAAACTCAGATTGGGAGATTGGGTGAGCGTGGGTATGTAACAGTTACCTCGTGTTTGTAGACCTTTACTCCGAAATATAAATTGATCCATACAGGGGAACAAAGCGAGAATGAATGAAAAATATTGACTTTTGACATGGCTCTAGGAGTGGATAGCAAAAAGACCGGATTATGTTTGTCGTAGTTTTGTGTTCTTATTTGGTGGTAATGGTTACGATGAATTTGTAAAAAAACAACAATATTTAAAAAATATTTGTGTGATATCCAGGTGTTTGAAAAAAGGGATCATTAATGAAACGAGAACATCTTATTGAATAGGTTTTATTATTAAATCATTATCAGTAGTGACATTCGAACACACTCCTAACTAGAACATTTGTACACAAAGCTATAAGCTCTTCATTCACTCACTCATTCACCTGGTTACTTAGCGTAACTTAGTCATTACAAAACTTACAATTACTTACTAACCCCCGATTTATTTTATTGTATACCTAAAATAACTAAAACTAAAAAGTCACCTCCGTGCCTTATATGTAGTAGTAGTTCAAAAACAATACTCCCAAACATTTGGGTATAATCTATTGAGTGAATGACAACACATATTTAAATGAATCAGATTATTTTTAACAATGTTAACTAAACATATAACTTAAAATGCAAATAATATCTACTTACAATGCAATAACCTTTGCTGTTTGAACATGAGCAAGTTCTTTCACAATGTTCTTAAATATCGTAATTTTTACAATTGCAACACTACAAATTAAAATTCAATAAAGTGAGATGATAAATTGATTTCAACTTGAAATAGTTATGTTGTCGTTGTACTGAGAATAATGCTGTATTATTATAAACTATGAGATGTTTATATACATAGCTTTGCTAACTCATCGCATGTGACTTCACTCTTCGTCAAAAACTATCACACACAAAGTTACAACAAGAAAACAAAAAACAAAAATGTCAATTCAGACATTACTGAAAGTAGTCTTGCAGAAATATATTAAAACTTTATTTAACCGTGATAATAAACCTTATTACATACATCTTACGAGTCACTTCATTAATTTGTCTTGTCCCGTCGATTGCACGAAAATATAATAAAACAACAAAACAAGACAACTAAATAATTAAACATTGTTGTATTCAGTTTGTTTGACGACTATGCAAAGGCGAAATAAAAACAAAGCCCTTATTGTACACTACATCTTGGGTAAATGCCTATTCTTAACCCATACACTGCCCACAAAGTAGACAGAATAGTTAAACAATTGGTGTGTATCACATATGATTCATGGGACAGGCAACCTGTTAATATTTTATCATTTCCCAACGAGTCTTACACTGATCTAAAAACGTATAAAACCACTCATAAATAAAGGAAACAATTTGTAGTTTATTCGAGAAATGAATGCAATTCTATATACTGTAGTAATACAAGGGAGGAACAACATTTTGTATAGGGCTGTCTAACGTCTAGCTATATTTACAAGTGGCAAAATACTTTTAGTTATTTTGGTATCATCTAAATACTGCAGGAATATGTATCACTATTTGTGGTGTAAGCATCTAGCGTTTCGTCTAATTAATATAAAAAGCTCCACTTTAGAACGTTATATTCAACCTTTGCAACGTCGATATGTTTGCGACTGAGAGATTTTACCCTTTTGACGACTAACAACAAAACGTGAAAATTAAAATTTTGTGATAGATAACTTTTTTACCCGAATACGAACTTAGCTAAATATTGAGCATTGAAACTGTAGCGTACATTTTCACGATAAAAACCATTAATTTTCTTTCATTAATAAATTTTGCAAAAATTAACACAGTGTGAATTCAAATGTGTATATGCAGTCATAAAGGGTTTCCATATATAGTGAATGATATACCGCTATAATAGCATAGCAATTTTAAGTTATATTTGAACATACATGTCATTATATCACGTTACAATACTGTACACGAACTAAAGTGCATCTTATAAAGATGTGAAAAGTTTTACTAATAGTAAATTAATTTGTCTATTCACTTCGATCGACAAATTCAAGGGTCTATCGAAGTTCTTATTGCTTTCCAACGTGTAAGAATATACTTGCAAATAGTACAGACAACAGCACATCAAGTTACCACAATCTGTCAAATTTCTGCAATAGATTTTCAACCTTATCACAGTAGAGGTAGGTTGATGTTCAATTGGTAAATTTTGACAGACTCGTATACGTTGACCTGCTGTCGTCTGTACCTATTTGATAACACTAGCTACTAATCAAAGTAACCTTGAATGAACTTTAGTGACATTTGAAATAAAGCTATGATGTGACCGTTTTTTGGTGCAGTTGACAATTGCTTACAGTCGGTACAAATACGTCAGTTATCCCTTCAAAAATGACTACTGTCAATTGCACAAAAGATGCGGTGACACTATACTTCCATTTATTAACCTCGTATTTCAATGATTTTGTCAGTGAACTTCATTTTTCTGTAAAAATCTATATATTTGAGGAACTAACTTGTACAGTATTAAAGTTCGTATGTAGTAAATAGCGTTGTAAAGGTACTCCTCACGTGTATATAGGGATATATCCGGTGTCTGCGTGTGTCGTGTCTGTACCGGTGGTGACGTCACGCGCGGTACCGCCGGGGAGAGGGGATCACTTTTTCTCGTTACCGGCAACCGCGTTGCTGGCATTGTTTGCATTCGCGCCGCCGTAGTTCTGCGAACAAAAGTAAAAAGTAAGGAACAAAAGCAAAAATCATGTCGTTATAGTCTAAAGCTTTGTACCATCTATGCTTTTATATGAATTTATAAAGAGGATTTTTTTTATTTGTACCCAAAAGGCTTCGGAAATACTGAAACGATTTTAACATTTTTTTCACTATTGGAAAACTGAACTATCCCCTTCATTATCCAGGAAGAAGTTTGAAACCGAGGGAAACATCATATAAATTCTACACGCGCATATATATGAACATATTTAGACGAAAATTGGCACAAATAAGCTTATACATACATCAGAATAACATATTATGGACAATTTTTTTAATCTGTCTACGAGAAGTCTGTCCCTCGGGAAGCGAGTGAAACTGCTAGAGAAATATATAAAGGACTAAATAATTATAAATGCTAGGTTTAGTTACCTGATAGTATTGCGCCCACGCTTGTTGCGCTTCCGGGGTGTTGCCAGCCTGATTACCTTGTTGATACTGAAACGATAAACAGAATAATAAGTTTAGGGGTTCCAGCAGTTTCATTAAATATATTGGAAGCGTTAAGTCCCATTCCTCGGTTAGCATTTTGTCCTTATTGGTATCTTCACAGCAGTTGTGCTATGTTTATACATTGATGTAAACAAAGCTAAAATTGTGGAATGACATTAAAGATTCTCTTCATATGAGATCTCTCATTATATGTGAGGAAGAACATTCATTTTTGGGGGGAACTCAAAAGGACGGTGTGGTCAGCTNTTTTGACAGACTCGTATACGTTGACCTGCTGTCGTCTGTACCTATTTGATAACACTAGCTACTAATCAAAGTAACCTTGAATGAACTTTAGTGACATTTGAAATAAAGCTATGATGTGACCGTTTTTTGGTGCAGTTGACAATTGCTTACAGTCGGTACAAATACGTCAGTTATCCCTTCAAAAATGACTACTGTCAATTGCACAAAAGATGCGGTGACACTATACTTCCATTTATTAACCTCGTATTTCAATGATTTTGTC
This sequence comes from Heliothis virescens, assembly GCA_002382865.2. Taxonomy (NCBI): domain Eukaryota; kingdom Metazoa; phylum Arthropoda; class Insecta; order Lepidoptera; family Noctuidae; genus Heliothis; species Heliothis virescens. Next base: position 1,317,522 of record NWSH02000571.1, read on the forward strand.
AGTGAACTTCATTTTTCTGTAAAAATCTATATATTTGAGGAACTAACTTGTACAGTATTAAAGTTCGTATGTAGTAAATAGCGTTGTAAAGGTACTCCTCACGTGTATATAGGGATATATCCGGTGTCTGCGTGTGTCGTGTCTGTACCGGTGGTGACGTCACGCGCGGTACCGCCGGGGAGAGGGGATCACTTTTTCTCGTTACCGGCAACCGCGTTGCTGGCATTGTTTGCATTCGCGCCGCCGTAGTTCTGCGAACAAAAGTAAAAAGTAAGGAACAAAAGCAAAAATCATGTCGTTATAGTCTAAAGCTTTGTACCATCTATGCTTTTATATGAATTTATAAAGAGGATTTTTTTTATTTGTACCCAAAAGGCTTCGGAAATACTGAAACGATTTTAACATTTTTTTCACTATTGGAAAACTGAACTATCCCCTTCATTATCCAGGAAGAAGTTTGAAACCGAGGGAAACATCATATAAATTCTACACGCGCATATATATGAACATATTTAGACGAAAATTGGCACAAATAAGCTTATACATACATCAGAATAACATATTATGGACAATTTTTTTAATCTGTCTACGAGAAGTCTGTCCCTCGGGAAGCGAGTGAAACTGCTAGAGAAATATATAAAGGACTAAATAATTATAAATGCTAGGTTTAGTTACCTGATAGTATTGCGCCCACGCTTGTTGCGCTTCCGGGGTGTTGCCAGCCTGATTACCTTGTTGATACTGAAACGATAAACAGAATAATAAGTTTAGGGGTTCCAGCAGTTTCATTAAATATATTGGAAGCGTTAAGTCCCATTCCTCGGTTAGCATTTTGTCCTTATTGGTATCTTCACAGCAGTTGTGCTATGTTTATACATTGATGTAAACAAAGCTAAAATTGTGGAATGACATTAAAGATTCTCTTCATATGAGATCTCTCATTATATGTGAGGAAGAACATTCATTTTTGGGGGGAACTCAAAAGGACGGTGTGGTCAGCTGGTGCCCACGCGCATTTCACCATTGAACGTCTACCAATGTAGTATGCTGCTTGTCAAGTAACTTCCAAAGGTGTGAAGTAATTTGTTTTGTGTTCGTAAATTTTGACTATCGTCAAGCCACTCGAAATCAACACAGAACAACTACCCCCTCTTACACTCCATGCGCGTGTCACCCATACACCTTGCGCAATCCGCTATCTCTCTCGCTCGATATTCCTCGCAACATTTTAATATAGTAGCATGTGTATATGGTGAAGTGCATCGTGTTGCACGTTCATTTCGGTCCTGCGCCTGATCTCTCTCCGGTGGTGTCGGATTGCCGTCCCATCGAGTTATGAGAGTGAGGGAATAGGGAGTGCACCTGTGTCTGCGCAAATGCTTGTGCACTATAATATGTCCTGCGCAGCTGGCTGATCTCCTTATACGAGAATAGCCGCCGTGGCTGACAATCGGTGACGTACCCCGGGCCAGCCGGCCTGCTGCTGCTGCTGCTGCCACTGCTGCCACTGGTACCACTGCTGCGCGGTGTAGTTGGCGGGCCACTGCTGCTGCGCGGGCTTGCCGGCCGCGCCGCCCGCCTGGCCCTGCTGCGCCTGCTGCTGCGGGTTCCAGTTGCCCCAGTTACCCCAGTTGCCCCAGCCTGGGAATACACGACATTTTATTTTAGCCAATACACGAAAACACCGTTGTATAAGCAAGTTTATTGCAAATCAGTTAGATAATTATGCGAAGGTTTTAGATCACTCAGCAAAGACGCAATCCTGTGACTATGTAGTTTCCTAATAAAATTAACTTCATCGTTTAGTAACTGGATATGATTTTATCAGACTTCTTGGATCCCAAATATTCAGTGCTTTTCAGATTTTTGTACAAAACAAAACACTAGATAGTTGCGAGAAGTTTTGGACACGTGAAATCAACTGGTCTTCGAAATATACGCTATTGAATACTAAACTGCCTCGTTGTTCTAGTTGTCGCACAGCCAACTGCTGCGCACGAGGCCGGATCGAAATCACTTTGTGGGTTTTAGAAATTTTCACAAAGCAGCCCGGAATCTGACTGTTGGTGATTGATTCACCAGTTCATCAGAGAGCACGTTAATGTCGGTCCTACTTGTGATCTCTCTCCAATCGTCGGATTGCCGTCCCATCGGGCTGTGAGAGTAAGGAAATGCAAGCATTTGCGTGCAGATAATATGTACTCCTTGTATATCTACGTACCTGATATTCCTGTATACCTGAATGTCCTGTTCTACCTACAGTAAATCATACACACCTTGGTTTTGATTCCAGTTGCCCCAGCCTCCCCATCCGCCGGCCCACTGGTTCCATCCTTGTTGATTCTGTTGGTTCTGATTTTGGTTTTGATTTGGTCCGTCCTGGGAACAAATTTATCATTGTAAGAACTTGAGGTCACTGAAAAATCAGTATTGGCAGGTTAGGAGCGTCTAAAGAGGAGTCTTGTGATGGTCTCATTTTAGAGATCATTAACCCCCAGTTTCTTATCGTCATTTTGGCTATGTTATCGCTATACAATGTATTTATTCAACCACACGGCGATGTCGCATTACTGATACTACTATGTCTTGCTATTTTTCACATTTGAAAGATAGTAAGAGGCAGGCATTTTTTGAGTGCCGTGTTCAGGGCCGGATTAACCTGTCATGGGCCTGTAGGCAATACAATTTTCGGGCCCCTTTTCTTACCTACTCTGACTGACTAAGTAAATTATGTGATGTATTTTTTCCCTTCTTCCCACATTCCTTAATACAATTCCTGATCTAGGCATGGATGACATGACGTCCTAACGCGGATTGGCTCCGTGTTAGTACAGATCAGAGTCACCCGCGCAGCCCATGCGTAGAATACGCGTACGTTTGTCTAGTCAGTCTATTCTACTTCTATTAAGAGTTTAAACACACACAAAGCACAAAGTTTTTTCCAATTCGCTGTCGTAAAACGCTCCTGCCTAATAGCATCTAACAAATCGGGGATTTCCTCAACGTAAAACGAGATAAACCGAACGCGTTCCAAATTTTTTAAATCCGTGTTTTTAAAGCTTTTTTATGGCGAGACCCCCTTTCTATGAAGAAATATTTCACGACCCCCCTGTGTTTGAAGACTAACGATTTTCACATACACCATCAAAAGTATTTAAAACAGTGTTTTTGAACGCTTTTAAAGAGGAGTTGCAAAAGTTTGGGAAATGCCTTTCAGTAGAAAAACAATGAAATAATTTTAACTAGTTAACTAAAGGACAGACTAATAGATCGCAAATTGACCAGGTCGTAGTAAGTCCAAATCACAAAATGTCTACATAGCTGTTCAGTCTTCGTCTCATACAGTGGCGTAGCGTGGCTCTCCGCCACCGGGGGCGGGAGACAAATTTGCCTCCCTCGACTTTAGATGTAGTATATGTAAGTGCAGAAGTGTATCCAGCTAAAAACGTTGTGGGCACATCACAAATGAGAAGAAAAAGTTTGGGGGCGAAGCGAGCGCGAATTATTTTTAGTTTTAAGATGAAAAGGTAAACACTGTAAAAAAGTTGCGAGCGAAGCGACAGCAAAATTTTTCCAGTTTCAGGATTAAAATTTTAAAATAAACAACTTTTTTTTTAGTAAGACTATATTGGTTTTTGGCAAATCCATGGTGAAAAAATATACATCGTGTAGCCTGTGAAGGTGCAAGTGAAAAAGCGTGATTTTTTAAAAGATTGTGCGACTTTTTTGAAAAATGCCCTCAAGTTGTTCTCAGGGTATCAAAGGTCTAAACATAGAAAAACAGTAGGATGTAATTGTAGAATGCGAGCGAAGCGAGCGCGATTTTTGTAGTTGAGTGGGCAAAAAGAAGAACAAGAAGTAATTAGAGGACGCGAGCGAAGCGAGCGCGAAATTTTTGCAAAAATCGGTTTGCAACCTCAAAGTTCAGTGCAATTGTAATTTTCTGGTAATGATCCAGGGGCCCCGGGGCACTGCCCCGGCCAGCCCCTTCGTAGCTACGCCACTGGGTGTATGTGAAAATCGTAAGTCTTCCAACACAGAGCACACTAAAACTTTTTTTAATTTACCTTACAATCGCAAAACTCATATCACATATTGTAATTAAAGATTACGTAGGTATTTCAAAAGTTTGTGAACTATTAGGCTACAAATTATTATAACGCTACAGAAAGCACCCAACGAATCGGGAATTCCCCCAACGTGAATGAAGTCCAGTTGCGTTCCGAAGGATTATATTAGTGCTAATATTAGATATTAGATGGTTNCTAATTGGAGGATACGAGCGAAGCGAGCGCGATTTTTTTAGTTGAATGGCCAAAAAGACGAACAGGAAGTAAATAGAGGACGCGAGCGAAGCGAGCGCGAAATTTTTGCAAAAATCGGGTTGAAACCTGTTTTTATATAATGTAAAAATGAGAGTAACTTTGAAAAGTTCGGTGCGATTGCAATTTTCTGGTAATGATTCAGGGGCCCCGGAGCACTGTCCCGGCTAGCCCCTTCGTAGCTACGCCACTGGGTGTATGTGAAAATCGTAAGTCTTCAAACACAGAGCACACAAAAACTCATATCACATATTGTAATCATAGATTACGTAGGTATTATAAAGTTTGTATAAATTATTTGTTTTTATGTATTGGCAACAAATACGCTACGAAAGCTTACAGAAAGCACCCAACGAATCGGGAATTCCCCCAACGTGAATGAAGTCCAGTTGCGTTCCGAAGGATTATATTAGTGCTAATATTAGATATTAGATGGTTTTGTATGTATAGTGTTACATGCGTTGAAAAAATTGTTTTGTTGATTATCATTTTCGTTCGATCCATAAAACTTTTTTTGCGGACTGCATTGCTGTGGGCCCCTGTCGGTGCTGGGCCCCTAGGCAGTTGCCTAATCTGCCTTAAGGTTAATCCGGCTCTGNGGTTGAAACCTGTTTTTATATAATGTAAAAATGAGAGTAACTTTGAAAAGTTCGGTGCGATTGCAATTTTCTGGTAATGATTCAGGGGCCCCGGAGCACTGTCCCGGCTAGCCCCTTCGTAGCTACGCCACTGGGTGTATGTGAAAATCGTAAGTCTTCAAACACAGAGCACACAAAAACTCATATCACATATTGTAATCATAGATTACGTAGGTATTATAAAGTTTGTATAAATTATTTGTTTTTATGTATTGGCAACAAATACGCTACGAAAGCTTACAGAAAGCACCCAACGAATCGGGAATTCCCCCAACGTGAATGAAGTCCAGTTGCGTTCCGATTATATTAGTTCTAATATTAGATGGTTTTGTATGTACATATAAAGTGTTACATGCGTTGAAAAAAAGAATAGTTTTGTTGATTATCATTTTCGTTCGATCCATAAAACTTTTTTTGCGGACTGCATTGCTGTGGGCCCCTGTCGGTGCTGGGCCCCTAGGCAGTTGCCTAATCTGCCTTAAGGTTAATCCGGCTCTGGCCGTGTTATTGTAGTTTTTGCTGTTAACATAGTGTTCTCAAAATTTTGTAAAAGTATTAATGTTAGTATAAGCTTGATAAAGTAGTAAACCTTCTGGTTGGGCTGGCTGGGTCTGGCATGTGGCGGCTGGCCAGGCCGCGCGGGCTGCATGGCGCCGCGCCCGCCCATCTGTCCGCCGCGCTGCCACGACCCTGCGCCGCCGTTGTTGTTGCCGCCGCCTGACAGGTTAGGAAAAAATATATGAAATAAATTCATCAATAAACAGTAGCCTTTAGATATCTGGCGTAACGCGTGCGTGGTATATAATTGTTTTCGCGGTTCAATGCTATTTGAATATAATAATGAAGGATGTTTTCGAATTACTTCAGGAGTTTTTGGGTTGTTACAAAATACATTTTTTCCCCTGAACTATAGATGTTTCGAACTTAAAAAAAACACACACGTTTGTCGTGTGTTCAACGTGTGGGTCGCGACCTTCTGGGAAGTCGCAAATCGGTCGGAGTCCTCCCAGGGGTTTAGGAAAGGCCTTTCAGTAGAAAAAAACAATGAAACTATTTTATATAGTTTAAACTAAAGGACAGACTAATAGACGGCAAATACTCCACGTCGCACTAAGTCCAAATTGTAAAATGTCTAAATCACGTAATGCCTTAGTAGCAAATTGATATCAGAGGATTTGGACATAAAAAAATATTTGAAAAATTGATAGTGTGAAGTATAACATACCAGGCTGGTGGTGTCGCTTGTCGGGCCTGTCGTTGGGGCGGTGGTGTCGGTCGCGCGAGAAGCGCTCGCTGCCGCCCGCCCCCGCGCCCCGCCCGCCGCGCTCCGGACGACCTGAACCTCCGCGGCCGCGACCGCCGCCGGCGCGGTTGAAGTCGTTGCTACAAAAAGAGAAAAATATCACAATTTATTGAAATAATGTCACGTGGCAAATCTGTCAGACTCCATTTTTTTAAATTTCGGTCACTTGTGTACAGCAAATGGGTCGAATGGTCTGAATCAACATTTGGGAGAATTTGATTCCTTCGCTGTTGTCGATTCTGACACGTGTATTGACCATAAAGATGTTGAAATCTGACATTTTGATGCTGAGAAAGAAACTTTTGTCACTTGAATCTTCCACTTTAGACATGCTCAATATTAATTACCATACAACTTCATTGGTCTAGATGGCATATACTGCACATGGGATTTAAGGTTCAATTAACAGGGTCGGGCCGATATCACTTTTCATCGTATTCCAGACTACTGTTAAGTGCTTTTGTCTGGGAGTCAGTGATTGTTACTTCAGTGTATCGTTCAGAATACGTTTGATTGTACGTTGATCTCTCTACGGCGGTGTCGAATTGCCATCCCATCGGATTATGAGAGTGAGGGAATAGGATGTGTCCTGCGCAGCTTGATCTCCTTAGATGAGAACAGGCGTCGTGGACGACAATCGGCTGACAAGGTACTATGAGTACATACTCGTATCTGTTGGGTGGCGGCGGGCCCTGCGGCCAGGGCCGGTCGAAGCGCGCGGGCGGCGGCGGCGCGGCCGGCCGGGAGTGGCGCGTGCAGTACTATATAGTGGTACGTACTCGTATCTGTTGGGTGGCGGCGGGCCCTGCGGCCAGGGCCGGTCGAAGCGCGCGGGCGGCGGCGGCGCGGCCGGCCGGGAGTGGCGCGTGCAGTACTATATAGTGGTACGTACTCGTATCTGTTGGGTGGCGGCGGGCCCTGCGGCCAGGGCCGGTCGAAGCGCGCGGGCGGCGGCGGCGCGGCCGGCCGGGAGTGGCGCGTGCAGTACTATATAGTGGTACGTACTCGTATCTGTTGGGTGGCGGCGGGCCCTGCGGCCAGGGCCGGTCGAAGCGCGCGGGCGGCGGCGGCGCGGCCGGCCGGGAGTGGCGCGTGCAGTACTATATAGTGGTACGTACTCGTATCTGTTGGGTGGCGGCGGGCCCTGCGGCCAGGGCCGGTCGAAGCGCGCGGGCGGCGGCGGCGCGGCCGGCCGGGAGTGGCGCGTGCAGTACTATATAGTGGTACGTACTCGTATCTGTTGGGTGGCGGCGGGCCCTGCGGCCAGGGCCGGTCGAAGCGCGCGGGCGGCGGCGGCGCGGCCGGCCGGGAGTGGCGCGTGCAGTACTATATAGTGGTACGTACTCGTATCTGTTGGGTGGCGGCGGGCCCTGCGGCCAGGGCCGGTCGAAGCGCGCGGGCGGCGGCGGCGCGGCCGGCCGGGAGTGGCGCGTGCAGTACTATATAGTGGTACGTACTCGTATCTGTTGGGTGGCGGCGGGCCCTGCGGCCAGGGCCGGTCGAAGCGCGCGGGCGGCGGCGGCGCGGCCGGCCGGGAGTGGCGCGTGCAGTACTATATAGTGGTACGTACTCGTATCTGTTGGGTGGCGGCGGGCCCTGCGGCCAGGGCCGGTCGAAGCGCGCGGGCGGCGGCGGCGCGGCCGGCCGGGAGTGGCGCGTGCAGTACTATATAGTGGTACGTACTCGTATCTGTTGGGTGGCGGCGGGCCCTGCGGCCAGGGCCGGTCGAAGCGCGCGGGCGGCGGCGGCGCGGCCGGCCGGGAGTGGCGCGTGCAGTACTATATAGTGGTACGTACTCGTATCTGTTGGGTGGCGGCGGGCCCTGCGGCCAGGGCCGGTCGAAGCGCGCGGGCGGCGGCGGCGCGGCCGGCCGGGAGTGGCGCGTGCAGTACTATATAGTGGTACGTACTCGTATCTGTTGGGTGGCGGCGGGCCCTGCGGCCAGGGCCGGTCGAAGCGCGCGGGCGGCGGCGGCGCGGCCGGCCGGGAGTGGCGCGTGCAGTACTATATAGTGGTACGTACTCGTATCTGTTGGGTGGCGGCGGGCCCTGCGGCCAGGGCCGGTCGAAGCGCGCGGGCGGCGGCGGCGCGGCCGGCCGGGAGTGGCGCGTGCAGTACTATATAGTGGTACGTACTCGTATCTGTTGGGTGGCGGCGGGCCCTGCGGCCAGGGCCGGTCGAAGCGCGCGGGCGGCGGCGGCGCGGCCGGCCGGGAGTGGCGCGTGCAGTACTATATAGTGGTACGTACTCGTATCTGTTGGGTGGCGGCGGGCCCTGCGGCCAGGGCCGGTCGAAGCGCGCGGGCGGCGGCGGCGCGGCCGGCCGGGAGTGGCGCGTGCAGTACTATATAGTGGTACGTACTCGTATCTGTTGGGTGGCGGCGGGCCCTGCGGCCAGGGCCGGTCGAAGCGCGCGGGCGGCGGCGGCGCGGCCGGCCGGGAGTGGCGCGTGCAGTACTATATAGTGGTACGTACTCGTATCTGTTGGGTGGCGGCGGGCCCTGCGGCCAGGGCCGGTCGAAGCGCGCGGGCGGCGGCGGCGCGGCCGGCCGGGAGTGGCGCGTGCAGTACTATATAGTGGTACGTACTCGTATCTGTTGGGTGGCGGCGGGCCCTGCGGCCAGGGCCGGTCGAAGCGCGCGGGCGGCGGCGGCGCGGCCGGCCGGGAGTGGCGCGTGCAGTACTATATAGTGGTACGTACTCGTATCTGTTGGGTGGCGGCGGGCCCTGCGGCCAGGGCCGGTCGAAGCGCGCGGGCGGCGGCGGCGCGGCCGGCCGGGAGTGGCGCGTGCAGTACTATATAGTGGTACGTACTCGTATCTGTTGGGTGGCGGCGGGCCCTGCGGCCAGGGCCGGTCGAAGCGCGCGGGCGGCGGCGGCGCGGCCGGCCGGGAGTGGCGCGTGCAGTACTATATAGTGGTACGTACTCGTATCTGTTGGGTGGCGGCGGGCCCTGCGGCCAGGGCCGGTCGAAGCGCGCGGGCGGCGGCGGCGCGGCCGGCCGGGAGTGGCGCGTGCAGTACTATATAGTGGTACGTACTCGTATCTGTTGGGTGGCGGCGGGCCCTGCGGCCAGGGCCGGTCGAAGCGCGCGGGCGGCGGCGGCGCGGCCGGCCTGGAGTCCCGCGGGCCCCAGCGCGAGCCGCGCGTGCCGCCCCCTCCACCCCACCTGCTGCCGCCGCTGCTGCTACTGCCGCCCCACCGGTCCTCTACAATAAATATTATATTATATACCTTGTCAAAATCGTGTGAAAGAAGTTATGCGTACAAATGGCACGCGTCAACCTCGTAACACATTGTGGGCGGACACGCGCGCGGCTGGGGCCTACTGGGCGGCGCCCCGCCACGGGTGCCCCCCGCCGTGCCTGCACACGTCACAATTAACGCAATCTGAACTGAGCCACGCTCGGCTACTATTTCGGCCGGTAACTTTACCAGGCCATGAAGGTATAATTCACGGTCATTAATTCACTAGCAATTTGCCACTGTTCCTATTTTAAACAGGACATGACGCCCCATACCGTATGCATATATTATGTTACTCTGATATATAAGCTATATTAGTAAAATCCGTTTAGTAGTTTGTTTTGCAGGAAAAAATAACAATCATGCATACATCCTCCCAAACTTTCGCATTTATAATATTAGTAGGATAGAATTATTAGCTGTTTCACACGATTTTACCCTCAAAATGTACCTCACATACACTCAGAGACCAAGAAAACCGATACAAGACAACTATTATAGCAGAAAGGTATCATCCAAATCTTCAAAGGCCTTTTATTAATAATTCCTAATGCATTCTGGACGAATGCACTGACAACACAATTCTCTTTATACCACCTAATTATCTAAAGCTACTCAATAAGTTAGTACAACTCACCCCTGCTGTCGGCGCGGTTGAAGTCCCGGCGCCGGTCGTCCCTGGGATGGCGCTTGTCGCCGGAGCGGTGGCGCTTGGGCGGCGGGCCGTCGCGCGAGGCGGAGCGGTCGCGCCGCTCGCGCTCCCGCACCACGCCCGCCGCCTTGGCCTCGCGGTGGAAGCCCTCCACCACCAGCCTGGCCTGCTCGGCGTCCAGCTCGGGGTACAGCACGTCGTCTAGCCAGGAGCACTTGTCCGGCAGCGAGAAGTTGGCTAGAACAGGGGGCACAGTCAGCTGGGGCAGGCGCAGGCGCGAGTGTGCGGGAGAGGCGGCACCAACCTTTCATGTCCACGATGGCCCCGTCGGGCACTTCCTTGCCATCGGCCTCCTCGCGCCGTTTCTGCCGGTCGCGGTACGTCTCGTCGTCGGTCACGATCACGACCGCGACCCGCCGGTACCCGTCGAATTCCCTCAACTTGCGCCTCTGGGCCGACGGATATACATTCGTCTGTTTTTACCCAATGCGATATCGAAACCGCGGTCGCGAATTACGTCGGTCGCCGTCGTCGAGTCCAGCGGAGATTATGATGTGGAGCAAAACATTCTCATTATAGACAGTGGCGCATATCCAGCGGTGGCTTTGTACGCAAACGTTTTGTGGCAGTTCACCTAGAACAAGCTCAATAGAGATCCCATTCGCGGTTATCGAGTGCCGCGACACGTCCACCGCTCCCGCGGAACTTACCTGAGCGGCGTCGCGGAAGCGGTGACGTCATGCGCTACGCTTATAGATAGGACGTACCTTATGAGGATGCGGAGATATGTACGTGGCGTACGAACCTAGATAGGCGCTATATAATTTGGCATACATAAAAGGTTCCGTGTAGTACAATGAACAAAGAAAGGGGCCGGTGGTATCGCGGGAATCGTGTTCGATCTCGATTGTTCCTGAATTAAGTGTGGCTGCCAAGTGGGAGGCGTTCAGTATAAAAGTGGAGTGTTGCTCACCTGGTCGAGGATAAAATTCCGTTTGCGTCCCTTGGCGATTTCCAACAACTTAAGCACGCATTTAGCGCACTTGGACACCATAGCGTCCCAGCGGGCCTCGTAGCTGGCGCGGAAGGGCTTACAGTCCACCTGACGACGACACACGATACAGTGGGGGAGCGCGACAGTTGGCGTTAGGCTTACGCTAAGTAAATAGGTTATGTGATACCAGGGACTCTCCTTGGTGACCGGGACTCGTATACGTACGTCCTCTTCAGTCGGCGATCCACTGGTATCATATTAACTACACTGCTATGCTGACCGCTAAAGGTCAATGACATGGTTTGTTAAAATGTTTTGTTTATAAATGTTGCTCATATTGAACCCTGTTGAAAATACAGACGAACATTAGTTATCAATGTTTACAGTTGAGCTGGTCGTTCTTTGCTCATACCTCACAAGTTCGCTGGAAAGGAATCGTTCATTAGTTCATGTGGAGTTTTGTGTTGTGTGGTGTAACATAAACTGTGTGTATTTATTATATACCAAATATAAATAATTATCTAAATCATTATAGATACTTTGAGGTACTGCGATATTTGTACACAATTTCACATTCGACATATTCATACATCTTTCATACAAACTATCAGACTTTGGGCGATTTTATGAAATAATTAACTAAAGGCTACTCACGGAATATTAAATGTATTAATAATAATGCGTAGAAAAACTTACTTCCTCCTATACTTACCTCTCTGTGAATAAAAATGATGGTCAGAGCATAACTTGTGTGATGATCATTTCCTACATAAATTGTCAATTTTCTTATAATTATGATGAAGAAGAAATTTTCATGGATCGTGTGGGCTTAACTTAACACAACCGATATTAAAAATAAACAAAAAAAAATATGGTAAAATGAGCTAAATCTGAGAGACAATATCGCAATAACTCAAAGATAGCTTTTCAAATAACGCGATGAAGCAAAACATATGTTTGTAATAATATTGTGTATGAAATGGTTTGAGGTAAAAGGAAAGATGAAAAAAAAAATAGGATAATATGAAAAAAAAAAATAGGAGATAAATATAAGTGTGAAAGAAAGTGTACTACCAACTAATATTAGTTCTAGTATTCTTTAGATATAGGCGTTATAGAGGATGTTATAGGAGGGTTATATAGGGTGATATTTGTAGAGAATATTATTCGGATATTCTAGAAGTATCATAGGGTGATATAGAGGGTGTTTTAGGAACGTTATAGATAGTTTTATAGGAGCGTTCTGGCGGCCATTTTTGGACCACTATACAGGGGTAATAAGACCAAGTTGTAAGGACATTGTTATACAGGTGTTATTAAACCGTTATAGACATTTCAGGAAGGACATTGTACAGGGTGTGTGTAATTCATGTCAGTTGTATATGTAGAGTGTATCAAGACAATAAGAGATGGCACATACCTTCATGCGGTCGAAGAGGGCTCCGGTGGAGAGGATGTTGTAGCGGCGGTCGGGGTGCGCGGCCGCGTGCTGCTTGGCCCAGTGCGTCTTGCCCGACCCCGGCATGCCTACCATGAGGATCACCTGCGCAGGAACACATGCATATAGCACACAGACTAGGGAACGTTTTTATGTTATAAAATAAATAAATTAGGGATGAATTATGCTAGACCGTGGCGGCCACGAGCCGTGATCCGGCGACGCTCGGATTCAAAACTTCACGACGAACTTCATGTTCGTCAAGTTTTGAATCCGCACGGCTCGTGGCCGCCACGGTCTAGCATAATTCATACCTATATATATAAAAATGAAACCCGTTTTCCTTGGTGAAAAATTAAGAAAATCTCTCATAAATATCTAAAAATATACATTTAATTTTGCATATTTAAAAAAACGCGCGTAATGAATGTCAATGTCATTCACAGCCATAGAATATATTGAAAGAGCATCGTTTGTTCGGAAACGTTGTTACTTAATTAAATTCGAGCATCATTTGTTCGGAAACGTGGTAGTTCCAATTGAATAGGTCCTATCTTATAGGTCAGCTATACAAAATAAAGTAGTGCATCATTGCTACGCTAAGGCGGTACGAAGTTCGCCGGGTCAGCTAGTATAACAATACAATAAATAGTGTTTCCATTTTATAACACAACAAGAATAATGACCCATCTTCAAAACAGTGTTTGACAAGTTTTCCTACCCTTTTTGTTATACAATTCTGGCACACCGTGCACTTCCATCGCTTACTATATCGGGACTATTCTTTATAACCTATTTCCTTTCTACTCTGTCATTACGGTCAACATTCCTCACCTCACAGTCGGCAATGCTGTTGGGCCGGGCGGGTCCGTCGACCAGGGCAGCGCGGTTAATGAACACGTAGCCTGGCACCAGGTCTACTTCCGTGCCGTCCAGCTCTTCTTCAGCCGTGTACCTACGTCACAAACATCATTAAATTAATAAACGGCTTTTCAAAATGTTCAAGTTCGCTTATTGGGTATGGAGAGACGCGTGGTCAGTTTAAAAATGAGCCAATCACTTCAACTTCCAACTCCGGGCTGCTTTGTGAAAGTTTCTAAAACCCACAAAGCGATTTCGGCCCACCCCGGGAATCGAACCCGAGACCTCGTGCTCAGCCGNCATAAACTGTGTGTATTTATTATATACCAAATATAAATAATTATCTAAATCATTATAGATACTTTGAGGTACTGCGATATTTGTACACAATTTCACATTCGACATATTCATACATCTTTCATACAAACTATCAGACTTTGGGCGATTTTATGAAATAATTAACTAAAGGCTACTCACGGAATATTAAATGTATTAATAATAATGCGTAGAAAAACTTACTTCCTCCTATACTTACCTCTCTGTGAATAAAAATGATGGTCAGAGCATAACTTGTGTGATGATCATTTCCTACATAAATTGTCAATTTTCTTATAATTATGATGAAGAAGAAATTTTCATGGATCGTGTGGGCTTAACTTAACACAACCGATATTAAAAATAAACAAAAAAAAATATGGTAAAATGAGCTAAATCTGAGAGACAATATCGCAATAACTCAAAGATAGCTTTTCAAATAACGCGATGAAGCAAAACATATGTTTGTAATAATATTGTGTATGAAATGGTTTGAGGTAAAAGGAAAGATGAAAAAAAAAATAGGATAATATGAAAAAAAAAAATAGGAGATAAATATAAGTGTGAAAGAAAGTGTACTACCAACTAATATTAGTTCTAGTATTCTTTAGATATAGGCGTTATAGAGGATGTTATAGGAGGGTTATATAGGGTGATATTTGTAGAGAATATTATTCGGATATTCTAGAAGTATCATAGGGTGATATAGAGGGTGTTTTAGGAACGTTATAGATAGTTTTATAGGAGCGTTCTGGCGGCCATTTTTGGACCACTATACAGGGGTAATAAGACCAAGTTGTAAGGACATTGTTATACAGGTGTTATTAAACCGTTATAGACATTTCAGGAAGGACATTGTACAGGGTGTGTGTAATTCATGTCAGTTGTATATGTAGAGTGTATCAAGACAATAAGAGATGGCACATACCTTCATGCGGTCGAAGAGGGCTCCGGTGGAGAGGATGTTGTAGCGGCGGTCGGGGTGCGCGGCCGCGTGCTGCTTGGCCCAGTGCGTCTTGCCCGACCCCGGCATGCCTACCATGAGGATCACCTGCGCAGGAACACATGCATATAGCACACAGACTAGGGAACGTTTTTATGTTATAAAATAAATAAATTAGGGATGAATTATGCTAGACCGTGGCGGCCACGAGCCGTGATCCGGCGACGCTCGGATTCAAAACTTCACGACGAACTTCATGTTCGTCAAGTTTTGAATCCGCACGGCTCGTGGCCGCCACGGTCTAGCATAATTCATACCTATATATATAAAAATGAAACCCGTTTTCCTTGGTGAAAAATTAAGAAAATCTCTCATAAATATCTAAAAATATACATTTAATTTTGCATATTTAAAAAAACGCGCGTAATGAATGTCAATGTCATTCACAGCCATAGAATATATTGAAAGAGCATCGTTTGTTCGGAAACGTTGTTACTTAATTAAATTCGAGCATCATTTGTTCGGAAACGTGGTAGTTCCAATTGAATAGGTCCTATCTTATAGGTCAGCTATACAAAATAAAGTAGTGCATCATTGCTACGCTAAGGCGGTACGAAGTTCGCCGGGTCAGCTAGTATAACAATACAATAAATAGTGTTTCCATTTTATAACACAACAAGAATAATGACCCATCTTCAAAACAGTGTTTGACAAGTTTTCCTACCCTTTTTGTTATACAATTCTGGCACACCGTGCACTTCCATCGCTTACTATATCGGGACTATTCTTTATAACCTATTTCCTTTCTACTCTGTCATTACGGTCAACATTCCTCACCTCACAGTCGGCAATGCTGTTGGGCCGGGCGGGTCCGTCGACCAGGGCAGCGCGGTTAATGAACACGTAGCCTGGCACCAGGTCTACTTCCGTGCCGTCCAGCTCTTCTTCAGCCGTGTACCTACGTCACAAACATCATTAAATTAATAAACGGCTTTTCAAAATGTTCAAGTTCGCTTATTGGGTATGGAGAGACGCGTGGTCAGTTTAAAAATGAGCCAATCACTTCAACTTCCAACTCCGGGCTGCTTTGTGAAAGTTTCTAAAACCCACAAAGCGATTTCGGCCCACCCCGGGAATCGAACCCGAGACCTCGTGCTCAGCAGCCGGTTATGCGACAACTAGATCACGTATGACTCGTGGGACAGAGAATTATTTTTTTGTAAAGGTTCAAAAAGTACTGAACCAATTTGAAAAAATATTTCACCGTTTTCTTTTATTGTTTCACTATCCAAGGGTGACATTGGACAGTAGAAGTAGTTTCCACGGGACGTGGGTGAAACCGCGGGATAATAATTAAGTATATCGTTGTACCGATATTCTAGTCATTTTGTAAGAAATGTAATTCCGCTTGCGATCTCATAGATTACGTAATATACGAGAGTAAATACGGAATATTGATGTACCTGCTCAGTGTACCCACGAAACATTAAGCATTATGAGTTTTTTAAACACTTCACAGGATATTTTTTCTTCACTAATTTCTCGGGTCAGTGGGTTATGGGGGTCAGATAGGCAGTCGCTTCATGTAAAACAGTGGTTCTCAGCTGCATCCGGTTAGACTGAAGCCGACCCCAATATAGCTGGGTAAAGGCTAGACAGATGAAGAAGTCCCATTTAAAAATGATTGTCATCATTACGCGGATATTGTTAGCCACATATCGTGTATTTTTCTCAGAAATAATAGAAAACATGTGTAAGTACCTCTGTCGGTATGTCACGCCAAAACTACTGAACCAATTTAAATGACATTTGGTACACTGATAACCTAGAGCCTGAGAAAGAGACATAGGCCCTTGGAGTATGGGTGAAACCGCAGGCGGAAGCTCAGGCGTGTCTTCAATAACTTTTAGAGTAGACTTACCGAATAACGAATTTGATTCTCTTGTCAAGCACATGGCCTTGCAGCACTTGTTCTTCTGTCACCTCCGCAGGTTCTCCCTCTGTGGGAAATAACACTAGTTATATACACATAAAAAATAGACAAATAAATTACAATAATATAGACCGCAATATATAAACTAATATGTTTCTTTTGAACGCGCTAATCTGAAAAACTACTGGACCAATTCGTAAATTATTTCAGTGTTAGATAGCCCATTTATTGAGGAAGGTCATTGGTTATTCTTTTTATCCGGGTGTGCGGAGTAGTCCCCAGTAGGCGGAAGCTTGTATGATAAGAAAGTCGTTATAGCTTTTATAACTACTTTTTGTCCGAGTTCGCGGAGCAGTTGTCACGGGACGCGGGTGAAACCACTGGCGGAAGCCAGCGTACTATACAGTCAACGAAACACGACGCAGACACTTCGTGTGCAGTAAAATTAGTTATTATGTAATAATATATGCATAGCATTTTAAAGTTTTATGTTATTATAGTATTGTATAGGTTTCTATTGGCCTTGATGTCTAAAAGAAACAAAAAAAAGAAAAATCTAACCTGGTTCAGGTTCTTCCTTGACGTCCTTATCAGGATTTTCAGATGCAAGAGCAGGAGCCTCGCTGGCGTCCGTCTCCATCTGCTCAGGTTTCACCTCAGCTGGTTGCTCTTGAGCTTCAACTTTGTCACCATTCTCCTGAACAATATACAATAGAACCATTAGGATGGACAAAAGATTATGGATGAGTACGAATAGACGGTCTTATTGCTAAAAAGCCAATTTATCCAGACAAAATATTGCTATTAATAATGTAATTCCGCTTGCGATCTCATAGATTACATAATATACGAGAGTAAATACGGAATAATGATGTACCTGCTCAGTAAACTCATAGCACCCCAGTGAAATGAAATGTAAAATACTTTACAGGATAAAATATATATATTTCCCGTACTCTCTTGCATACCATACGTAAGTGTCAGTATCGTCGATTTTTTTTATCGATGGGAAATCATCAGATGACCTCCCGCTGTGGGTGACAGCGTGAGGGAGTGTCAGACTTTTACTGACTAAAACCCACCGTGTTCCTTCGGGAGCTCTTTGTGTGCCAGGGACAAGGTCATTCGCGCGAACAGTACCACAGCCCCGACAGATGCAAACTTAGCTGAGTAACCTACCTTTGGCTCTTCAGGTTTGTCAGCGGTTTCCTCAGCTGCTTTCTCCGCCTCCTCGGCTTCAGGAGCTGGTTCCTTATCGCTCCTCATGTCTTGATCTCCACCTTCAGCTCCTGGCTGCTCTTCACCCTTTTCCTTCCTTTCAGCTTCTTCTTTCTCTTTACGTTCACGGTCTTGTTTCTCACGCTCCTGTAGGACAAATATTTAATTTTATGTATTTGATGTTTAGATATCATTGGAGAGCGGCTCGCTGACACTTTAGTGACTCAAGGGTTGATTTTTATTTTAGACAAAAATTAAGCATTGTGTGGCCATGCTGCCAGCATTTTGAATTGATTTTTTTCATGCTATATTTTAGTTTTTAACATATTATGTATTTCGGAATATTATCTCTGTATGGTTCATTGCCTAGTTCAAATATATAAACCGTAAGATTCGCAAGCCAAAAATCATAACACTAAACAGCAATTGCGACGGCATAGTTTCTATTTATGATGCTTTTGACCTATGTAACCAGATGATGTCGTTAAAGGTGGAAAATGCTTCCCTGGTAGTAACCTATACACTCTTTGACCTAAAGACTGCTTGACTATGTAGCTATGAGGAAACACAGACTCTGGCAGGAGTTCTGCCCCTTAGCTGTACCACAGGATAAAGATGTACCAGTAATGAAGCTAAACCTTGTTGTCACAATGATGACGTAAGCACCATCGAAGCCGTAAAGTTGTCACTTGGTATTACTTAAATGTTTGCCAAACTTTAGTCCCTATTTTGGCCAAATGCACAGTTGGCGGAGTAGCTCTTGACGCGACAGTCGGTACTGACAGCACTGGTAAAGGTACATAAATGCTCGTCAATGCGCATGCGTGTGTGAGTGTTACGTTACGAAGGTTAGTAGGTAGCTTCACAACTGTTCAACACCCTGTGGACCTCCTTGTGGACCCTGTTACGAGTACTCAAAAACATATTTTATCTCAGTTTAGCCGTTTTACTGTCTAAAAGTGACATGTATGCGTATTAACATTTGCGTTTATAACATAAGTGTTTCAATCGGACTTGTTTAGAATAAAACTACAAATTATAAATCAGTCTCTTTATTTAGGCAACAGCAATTTCAACAACATTCAGCAAAACAGTAGTCTGTTGTGATAATCATATCTGGTAATCATATTAGCATAACATAGAACCATTGAAAACTTAATCTAGGACATTATTTAGAATGTATGCAGCATTAAAAAAGAACTTACGAAATAACGACATAATCATGCCATTTTAACAACACCTAAAGGTTGACTCGTAGAGAACGCCTAAGGCGTTAAGTCAGTCTTTGCATTATAATTATAATTTGTGCAAAAAATATAATAAATAAAAAAAATCTCTGAATAATTGAGAAATCTGGAATCGAAGCTTACATTATCTACGCAACACAACAATGCAATAATACAATACTTAGAGCCTGTTTTACAGGTTCAATATAGCTATCTGACAAATAACACCACAGAAAAATAGCCAAAATTAAAAACATGGCAATCAATACCTGTCAGATAACTATCCGGCCCCTGTGAAATGGGTCGTGTAACCTACAATAACCAGTCTACATACAATGTGGTTAATCACATTAGCTTACATTCCCTTTTTAAATAATAAAAAAAAAACAGTCATCCATTAATGGACACCAATTTTAGTCTAAGATATCACATAGACCATTGATAAATCATAATTAAGAGATTATTAATAATGAAACATTTT
Source organism: Heliothis virescens (assembly GCA_002382865.2). NCBI lineage: Eukaryota > Metazoa > Arthropoda > Insecta > Lepidoptera > Noctuidae > Heliothis > Heliothis virescens. The sequence goes on from NWSH02000571.1 coordinate 1,337,091, forward strand.
ATAAAGTTGTCTTGTAAGATTATAAATATCGTTAGATTGCAATCTACCCCGCAGGATTGCAAACTGTCGAAATAATGTGAAGCGCACCATACTGTCCCTCATTGGTCGGCCTTGGAATAGATGTCCCTGATTGGTCAGCCTTACAATAGACAATTTTGTTTCCATGACCGATCAAGGACAGCCGGAGTCCACAATTTGACAATCGTAAGTTTGTAATATGTATGTACGTTTTTATGATTGTTATATTGTAAACAGTATGACGCGGTTCACAATATTTCAACACTTTGCAATTTTGTGAGATATTTTGTTATCTAAAGATATTTACAATCTTACGTTGACATTTATATATCTAATAATTGTGGAAAGCCCGAAAACATTCAATGCAGAGGCCAGGGTGATTTTCACATAGAGGACAATAATAACCTGTGTCTACTCTCTTTTTGGACTTAACCCAACAATGCTCACATTTTTTCATTTCAATAAACTGGTCGTTTTTATCCTTAGGCAAGGCGTCAGGTAAATGAGCGGATAGTCTATCGGCCTGTGTTGACATTTTCATCTCGAGGTAATGGCAGCATCATTTTTATAATGTGACCTTTAAAAGAAGTAAATGTAATTTTCTTATTTAATTTGATTCGGTACAAGTAGTAGGCGTTCTGCATCATCATTTGTAGGATGTGAATGCCCACTTCTTTGTTCCAACGCGTGGCTTTTCGCTGACAAGAATAGGTGTCTAACATAGGGAATTGTTTGACGATACCCCTAATGTTATGATTATATTTGGTGAGCATTTCTGGCATCGTGTCCTTTTGGCCTTTTTTGGTGGTGAAGGAAACAAGGCGTGGAGAATGAGCAGTGCTGATGGCACAAACATTCCCTCCATATTGATCAAGATACTTACAAACGCAAACACCATTGGGGTTGTAACCATAGACGCTGGCATTTCTCTTTAATTTGGTGGCACATAGAGCCGGGTTTCCTTTGCGTTTGGCGTGCAGCATGCCAGTAGAATTGGTTCCATTCGCCAGCAAGAATTCTGATAGTTCTACGCTATTATAATGATCGCACATGTATACATGGTGCCCTTTATTTGCATAATTGTGGAGGAGTTTTTCCACCACATGTAGCATGGGGTCTTGTCCTCTGTCAACATGGTCACAGGTACGATGATGCACATAAACTTTGAGGGCAATTCCACTCGGTGCAGCCAACATGTAAACCTTAACATGGCTACTGAACAACTTGATTTGATTACCTTCCCGACTGATACTACCATATTCATCAATTAGCAGTACCTCACCGGGGTTATATAGTTCCATTGTTCTGTTATTAAAATAGTCTATCAAGGTGTCTACATCATTAGAGCCAAACCGTAGACATTTGAATATTATCATAAAAACATCTTTGGACATAAACCTTCTAGGAAATACATTAAACAAAGGATTCTCTTGCCAATAATCGGAGAAACATTCAAGTTTTATATGTCCCATGTGGAACAAAATGGCCAAAAATATTTTCAGGTTTTCCACAGTTAGAGGTTTCCATTCGCGTATTGTATCGTGAGGTTTGGCTTTAGCCAGCAGTTGCAAGGCGTAGGTGTTTGTAGATTGGACAATTTGCTCCAGAAAAGAGTCTTGGAAGAATAATTTGAAGAAATCGAAAGGGGTTTTTTTATTGTCATCAATTCGAATTTGTTCCTGGGACGTGAATATCGGAACGCTTGGATCGCTGGGACGTTCAACGTTCCAGTTGTCATTTGCCTGTTCTTGTATTGAAGAGTCAGACTCACTTGCACTTTCCCACTGTGAAGAATCGCTGAAAATAAACATTATAATAAGATACTAGTTTACTTAGTCAGAAGCCTGAAAGTTTGACAACCAGTCTTACCAAGAGGTGCCAGGTTGCCCGTGTACCTGGGTTGTGGAGGTCNACTACCAGGATCCAGTGCTAGTAAAATTATCATTTTCTTATAAATACAAAACCCATCCAAAGAAGCACTTACCTGACAAACACTTACAAAATTCTACGTGTAAACTCCACAGTTTACAAAAATCCTAGTCAGCACTCAAAAACCCTTGTAACTCCTCAAAAAGCCACCGAAAAAAACAACGAATCATCTCTCTACCAAATATTGACGTTAGAATAAAATTTTAATGCGCCAAGTTTGGCAGACGAGAGAGGGGACTGAAGGGGGGTGTTACAGCAAGATTTCACCGTTCATTGATATTCAAGGGGGAGGGGGGGAGCCAGTAAATCCGGGTAGAATACGTAGGCGTGACTGACGTTATTATAATGCATAAAATGTATCTGGGTAGGTACTGATATTTCGGTCGATTTTGTGTAGATTAATAAAAGTTGGACGAATTTGGAAATTATCAAATAGGTATAGGTATCGTTCAAACAATTCAGTTTCTTCGCTAATCTCAGCAAGTACCGGTTGAAATTGAAAAACTGTTTCTTTAACAAATAGCCGAATATTGAGGGTAGCTACAAACTACTTTAGAGTAGGTAAGCGACTGCCTGCAATTTTAACCCTAGTAAAAATAAGGGCAAGTACCAATGCAACTATTATAAGTTTTTATGTACTTTCTAGGTATACCTGGTTCCTAGATACACTCACTGATTAAAGGTGAAGAAGAACATCTTGAGAAAACCTGGACGTTAAAGTCTGAAACTACCAACCCGCATTGAGCAAGCGCCGTGAAACGCTCAATCATTCTCTGTGCGAGAGCAGGCCTGTGCCCAGCAGTGGGAGGAAAAATAGTTGAGCACAAAAATTTCAATTGCAATAAACTAAAAAAATATCAAGTTATTACTCAACATAGATTACAGTTCATGTTTTAACGAGATTGAAGTTTATTTGATACGTAACTGATGAAATGAAACCAATCAAAAAGTGATCTCTCACTGATTGCTTTCGAAGTTATTAAAACGTTAGCTAGTTTTAGGAAATGCATTTCGATTTAAATACTAGGAAAAATATCCCTACTATAATATTATAAATGCGAAAGAAACTCTGTCTATCTGTCTGTCTGTCTGTTACGCTTTCACGCCTAAACCAGTGAGCCGATTTTGATGAAATTTGGTACAAAGATAAAATAGACCCTGAGGAACAACATAGGCTAGGCTTTTTATCCGGGTGCGGGAAATAGTTCTCTCGGGAAGCGGGCGAAGCCGCTGGCAGAAGCTAGTATATAAATAACTAAGCAGAATATAAAATGTAGTCCATGGTAGGTGTACTCGCATTCTCCGGGACGCAGGTAGTCCTTAAAATTCCCGCAAATGGATAAAAAGTAGTCTACAAGTATATTATTTAGCTATACATTACTACCATGTTTTATCAAAATCCAATCATGTTAGTTTAAAAACTAACAAATATACCGACATGCGTACATACATCCTTACAAACCTTCGTTAACATTTAAAATATTATATTAGTAAGTAGTATCTTGAACAGAGTTCTTCACTATTAGGAAAAACATTTTCAAACGACATCGTGTAGAAAATGTCTTAATAAGTAATCTATACTAATGTATAAAGCTGAAGAGTTTGTTTGTTTGAACGCACTAATCTCAGGAACCACTGGTCCAATTTAAAAAAAATCTTTCAGTGTTAGATAGGCCATGTATCGAGGAAGGCTATAGGCTACTTTTTATTCGGGTGCGCGCAGTAGTTCCCTCGGGAAAGCGGGTGAAACCGCTGGCGGAAGCTAGTTATGTAATAAAAGTAGTTTTCATAGGTCGACTGTTGTAATATAAATTAATTATTAAATCTGTATAAACTATGGCATGCAGAAACTAAATTCTGAGCCGAACGCCCACTCAAACCGTGGTATTGAAATAGTAGGCAAATACATAGAAGGTTCACTATTGCGTTACAATACCTTTTTTATTAATCAAGCAATTACCGCGGTTTCGCTTGCGTCCCCAAGGAACTGCTTCTGGCGCCCGGATAAAAAGTTGCCCATATTCTTTCTTACGCTCTAGACTATCTGCTTACCAAATATCAAATCATCAGAAGTCAGAAAGTCTTAGAACCAAGGGGTAACTGGATTAAGGAGGTCATTTAGGCAGTCGGTCCTCATAAAACAATACTCAGCTGCATCCGAGGTCTCCGGTCGTGTCGGATTATGATAGGAAGTGCACCTGTGTCAGCGCAAATGCTTGTGCACTATAATATGTCCTGCGCAGCTGGCTGATCTCTTGATATAAGAACAGCCTCCGTGACCGACAATCGGTTATGACGCCATTTATAACCCCTTTAGATATAGTAAAATATCTTTAGAAACATTTCATTATGCCTATAAAGGAGATGTAAACCAAATGTGGGTGGTTATATTTTAGCATCATCCCTGCGCTACTAACCCCTATCGTAGGTGTTACAAATAAATATTTATCACACAAGCATCGATATCTAAATATGAAAGAGATACATTTTTTGGAATTTGAACGAGACTATTCAGTAATAAGACCCACGCATACTACAGACTTTTAGTCGGCCGATAGTTTGATCGCGCTCGTTAATCTGTATGGAGATGAATTAGTAGGAGTATTACTACGATCAGATATTATTATCCAGCTGATATTAGATCGACTAATATGTAAAACACTGATTCTCAGCTGCAACCGGTACGACTGGAAGCCGACCCCAACACAGTTATTTGCCAATTTGCCCGGGTAACTGGGTTGTGGAGGTCAGACAGGCAGTCGCTCCGTGTAAAACACTGGTTCTCAGCTGCATCCGGTTAAAATGGAAGCCGACTCCAACGTAGTTGGGAAAAGGCTAGGCAGATGATGAATAAGATGCCAGTTTGATGTTTTGAATAAAGGGAGATTATAATGTAAGTGGATGACACAGCACTTTGTTGAGCTACAGAGAACATTTACGTAAGCAAAAACGTACAGTAACGATGTGTGAATGGCTAAAGAAACTTCAATTGTCATTAGCAATCGTTTTACTGCTGGTTTTAGTTATTACTTTTAAAATACAATTGTATTTGTAACTAGTTTCCGCCAGCGGTTTAACCCACGTCCCGTATGAACTGCTCTGCGCATCCGGATAAAAAGTAGCCTTCCTCAATAAATGAGCCACCTAACTCTGAAAGAATTTTTCAAATACGACCCGCAGTTCCTGAGATTAGCGCGTTCAAGCAAACAAACTCTTCAGCTTTATAATATTAGTATGGATATTAGGTACTTACGTAGTATCACTATCCAGAAACTTTTCATCATCCAATTCTTCACTCCCTTCATCGATCGAACCTTGCAAAGACCTCGAAGGGCTTTTGGAAGATCGGGCAGACTTTTCAAAATCCTTTCCGACAATATCTTCTAGGTTAGAGGGCACCTCTTGAGTGTTTTTTTCCATATTATTCTTCACAATTATACACTGCACACACAACCAATCGCAGGCTCAAATCTGTCCCGACACAGTTCATTAAATATCTTCTCTATATAAAAAACACTGTTCTAAAAGTTGAATATTTAAAGTCAGTAGTCGTCAAAATCGAAATAACGATACACGTCTATCCAGTATCGCAAACAGATACAGAATTTGCATAGTTTTTTTTTTAATGGCGGCCTAGGAAGCCATGTTCTGCTTAACCGAACTTTCCCTATGGAGTCCAACCAGGGGCGAAAAAACTTATTAACTAAAGGACTTTGCCATTGCCACAGGGGGTGGCCTTGAAAATATCGTTGCCTTACTTTACAACCTGGGAAGGACAATATACCAAGAAATAAATAAATATAAAACGTCATATAATATTTTATACACTGCATTTGCTAAAACCTTCGCACCTACGATCTTGACTCTCCGAGTCTTATGATATTTTTTGGCTTGCGAATATTATGATGTATAAATTCAAACTTAACTGTGAAAATGAACATCCCATTCTCATCTCCTTTTAATGAAAAACTTTGTGAAAACATTCAGAAGATATAAAAAAGCGATTTCATTAAAACTACAAACTATTGTTTAACCAGATTTCATTCTGGCTTTACGCAAATTTACACTTACCTCTCTCTTCTTCCTCTGCCGTTCCTCCCTGTCTCTCTTCTCTCTCTCCCGCCTCTCCCTCTCCCTTTGCGCGGCCTCCTCCTTTTGCCGCTGCAGCTCAGCTTCGATAGCTCTCTTCTCTTCCAACACTTGTTCTACTGGAATCTCTACTCGTTTGCGAACGAGCTTTGTTTTTGTCAACATGTTGTACCTGAAGATTGAAATTGACTTTCGTAAATCAAGAGATAAATATTGAAAGTGAATTTGTTTGCACTGGAAATAAAAATATGCTAGAGACAATTATTGGCTGTATCACACAATATTATAAATGCGAAAGTTTGTGAGTGTGTGTCTATGTTTACAAAACAAATTGCTGACCGGATTTTTTTAAGAAACTTGGCAGCAATATAGCTTATAAATCACAATAACATAAGAAGTTTTTTATCCGGGCTGTGGGAAATAGTTATCTCGGAAAACGGGTGAAACCGCTGGCGGAAGCTGGTTTAATAATATTGCTTATATTGAAGTAAATTGCCATTTTGTTGATGACATTTAAAGGCTTCGAAACTAGTGAACCGATTTGAAGAATTATTATTATTCACTGTTAGGAAGCTACACTATCCCATAGTAACATCATAGGCTATATATTTTATCCAGGTACGAGAACCAGTTCTCCAGAACGCGGGTTTATAAGACGTCACTTGTAACTTCACCTGAAAAATGTATTTCCGCTTGCAATCTCACACGTCACAGGACTCGTAAGAATTAATACGGAACAAACTATACCTGTGAATGAAACTCACAGCACACAAGTACTGCAAGTTGATCTGTACAGGATAATAAACAAATATTCCCAAACAACATGCAAATAATGTTATCAGATCGCGGGGATCGAACCCGGCTTCCCGAGCGCGGCACACGGGAGCGTGCCCGCCACGTCAGCAGGGAACTCCAAATAGTGTTCAAATTAGCGTTCCTATACAGGAATAGATTCGCAGTACTTGTCGATGAGTACCAAAATAGACTGTGTGTTTATGACGTCAGCGCGATCGTTAGTTCGACGCACGTGTACGTTTAAAATGCGGGCGCGTACGTAGATTAGTATTATCAGTTACCGTTTCTGATAATTCTAACTACAAGCTGAATTATGAGTTTCTCGGATGCTACTTCGCGCACCCGGGTAAAAAAGTATCACCGGAAAAAAGGATGTTCTACTTCTCCTACGGGATAAAAAGTAGCTTATATGTGAAAATATTGACCTGTTCTTGATCTATACAGGATAATAAGCAAATATTCACAAACAGCTTGCAAATATTATATCAGATCGCGGGATTCGAACCCGGCTTCCCGATCACAGGACACGGGAGCGTATCCCCTAGATTCTTACAGAGGAATAGATACTTGTCAATGTGTACTAAAATCTAGACACGCGGCAGCGTGTCAAGCCAAGTTCAAGCAAAGACTGGCTGGCAAGCGCCACGTGTATATTTACAGGAACCATTTGGTGCCACTTTTTACCCCTCCATAACTCAAAACCTATTAAACGTAAACACTTCAAACTACGCTTGTTTCATTATGTCCATAAGGACACCTAGAAGCCCAAATTTCATGAAGCTAGCTCAAACGGTTATAAAGATATGAAGGTCCAAAAGTCGTAAAATTCCCACTGACTGACTGACTTATAGTACCTAAACCTAACCTACTTCCAGATAACCTAGAAATATGAAATTTGGAACCTAGCTCGGTAATTGTGTGTAAGCGTAGGAAAAAATCTGAAAATAGAAAAAAGTTAAAAAATAGGGGGGGTTCCCATACAACGTCAAAAATTTATTGTATGGGGACCCCCCCTAATTTTAATATTTTTTAAATTTATAGTATTTCTTGTTATAGCGGCAACGGAAATACATCATTTGTGAAAATTTCAGCTTCCTAGCTATCACGGTTTATGAGATAGGCTTAGTAATACGGTCCCATTTTACCCTTTGGGTACGAAATCCTAAAAAGAAAACTATACAGCGGAAACGCAGGAAAAAAAAAATCTAAACCTGCTTCTTTACAAAAAGTAATGATATCCCACCAAAAACATAAATGTAAAAAAGGAAAGCCAAGTTCAATATAAAAACCTTATGGCTTGGTTGTGGGCTTCGCCGCAAAAAGAATGGAGATCTAAATGAGTACCAAGTTCTGTAAAAATCCAATATGTATTTATAGAAAAGATTTGACTTGGCCAGTTTTTATTACCTCAGTTATTATAAATATATTATACTAAAAACATTTTTTTAATCCTGATAAAACCTGGCCATCATACTTTTCTATAAATACATATTTGGATTTTGCATTCTTTTTGCGGCGAAGCCACAACCAAGCATAGGTTTTGTATTGAAATTGGCTTTCCTTTTTTACATTTATGTTTTTGGTGGTAAACTTTGTAGTGAGTAATGTGTTGTTG
>NWSH02000571.1:1357699-1406578 GCA_002382865.2 Heliothis virescens
TTGTAAGAAGTTTCGGAGTTAAACAAGGACATCAGAAATTACTTTGTGGGATATTATAACCGCCAATCATAAGATCACGCCTCATATTGAATGTTAACTTAGGTAAAACATGAAAAAAACATTTTATATTTAAATTTCCCGCTTCTAGTGGTTGAATGCACCTTAATAGGCTATTATGAAAACAGAAATTACCCTAATATTGAACAGGCTTAAGTTAGAGAGTTTGTTAGTTACTTCTTCATATGCAAACAAATGGCTGATTTTGATAACAATTGGCAATAATACAGCTAATACATTAGAATAATGCAAAGCTCCTTCAGGATGCATGTGAAACCACCGGGAGACACCAATTTTTAGAAGATGGTTGAAATTAGGTTTTAGTCAGTAAACTAAATGAAAGAAAAACAAGTTGATGAAACAACTAAATTGGAGACAGAAAGAGGTTATAATATTCAAATACTTCATGTGTCCTGCATTTAGGTAGGCATTTATCGAAGGGTAAACAATCTTAAAGGACTTTTTACTCAAATACATAACTTCATTGGAATGATTTAGCCTTGGTTGACACTTCAAACCAAAACAATGTTTTTGTTTGGATCTTATTGTATAAGACCTCTGTGTTTTAGGTTATGAGTTGTAAGGATTCCCTCCGATATTATGATAAGGATCTCAAACTAACAAAATATGACCTTGGCATAACTGTTTTACTATTTGTACGCATTAAAATGTGAACGTGAAATTATCATGTCCGGAGTTTTGTCATCGCTTCTCATGTTCCAAAATTGTAATTACAGCATTTGGTTGAGTTATGACGGCATGACGTCATGCTCGCGAAACGAAGCGTTAAAAAATCATCAAACATTTGTACTCGCCAAAAATTGTACACGTGCCTTTACGATTATTATTGATTCTACAATACATAGAATGGTGAAAATTTATGTAGAAAGGCCGAGCAAGGTGTGGTGACCATAAAACGAATATGTTTTACCTTTTCCTGACTTTGCTTCTAGTGCTTTCTTCAATCTTTCAACTAAAGCCGGCTTGTTCCCTTTGGTGTCCAAACCGAGGGCGCCAAGCTCAGATCTTAGATCCACAACTTTCATCTTAGCCGGATCCATGGTTCAGTTTTTATTATTTATCTCTGTTCACAAATCACAATATTTCCAATTCACACACAATAGTAACGTAAATTAAGTGTAATCAAACATTACTCGCGAAAATTTACTACGAGAAAGCGCCAAGCCAAACCAAGATGGCCGCGCAACAACACGTAACGGATCCGGAAAAGAAAAAAATAGAGATGCGTTTAGAGAAAATCCTTTTACCCTATGACTACTAATAATCGACTAAATAGCTCATAGACAAGAAAATACATTTTTTAAGTGTGAAATAGCGGGAAATTGGAATTATGGCGGTTTGTTGCCTGGATACTAATTAAATTGATAATGCTAATTTAGTATAAAGTCTTGTAATGTTAGATATTTATTTTTGTGAATCTCAATAAATTCTAGTTGATATAATGGCTGGTCGGAAGGAAGAACCTAAAAGTAATGCTTTTCTTTCATGTTAATTGAATAAAAAAAGTTATCATTGTGTTACCTTAAAAAACATTTTCATTTGCAGTTCAGCCTAACAATGACTTGGAAAAGAAAATTATGGAAGCTTTTGAAGTATTCGATCATTCAGCAAAACAAGTCGTCGATGTGAGAGAAATTGGCACAATTTTGCGTTCTTTAGGTAACTATGCTCTTTATTTATGACTCCTTATTTATGCAGCTTCCAGTGTCCTGGAAAGCTACTCTCCATATTCCGATAAAATGTCTCAGGGATAATGTGGCATTCCAATATGTAAAAAATATTGAATTGATCAAGAGGTATTAGAGTTTATTGGTTACTAACTTCCGCCAGCGGTTTCGCCCGCTTTCAGAGGGAACCACTTCCCGTACACGTATAAAAAGTAGCCTATATTACTGCCAAGTTTCATTAAAAATCGTCTAGTAGTTTTGCGTGATAGTTATATGTATTACCAAGGTATTACCCAGCATCTAAAAACTGCTAGGAGAGATAATATTACATGACCTCCAGTTTTGCTCAGCAAAGAGGTGACCGAATCAAAAATGGTTCATCCATTTAACAGCTACCGGTGACATAGACATACAAAAAATATTGTTTTAGAGAAATCAAATCTGCAATTTTCTTGCAACAGGGTGCTGTCCAACTGAAGCAGAAGTCCAGGAAGTAATTTTAGCGACGGAAAATAAAGAGGCGACTGGAAACGTGCCTCTTGCTAATTTTCTACCGTATTTGTGCAAGGCTATGGTGGAACACAGGTTAGTGAATTATTTCTAACCATACAAATTTCCATGCTGGGTAGGCAGCGTCTTATATGGAAACTGCTAATCAATGAAAAATGCCTTTCCCTAAAGACCTAGTAGACAGAATGTAAATTAACATACCATGTAGGTATTACGAGATGTTTTTAAAGTTGAAAAAGGTACTAAAATATTTTTTAAATGTCCAAGCAGGTAAGAAATGGCCAAAACCAAGTCACACTACAGATTTCTAGATAAAAAATAGCACATACCAATATATCGTATTCATAAAATTATGCTACTGTGGACTTACAAACATCAGACGTAATACCACTTGCTCATCCTAAAATTGTCGTCAATTTATTCTAACCAAACCCTTTTTAACCCACTTCCCAAAAAGGAGGAAGTTCTCAATACAACCGTATATATTTTTAACCAACTTATCGCACATCTCTCTTCTTCTAAGATCTTTTCTCTCTTAAATGTTGGTTCGGAAATAAAAGTTTTTGTTTAGATTCTACCCAGCCAGTGCGGAGATGTTGTTGGCGGCATTCCGTTACTTCGACGAAGAGGGACGCGGCTTCCTCACCAAGGAAAGGTTCACACAACTCATGCTCGAAGAAGGAGAGCCTTTTACACAGGTCAGATTATAGATATTGCCGTTACCGCGACCTGGAACGCCATTAGAAGGAACATGAGCGGCTTTTATTCAAAAGCCTGACATTCCCTTTCATTTCACCCATTGTTCCCACAATGGTGGTGTAATTTTTATGATTTCGAAAATAACCTGAGTTTTAATGTACTTAATTACAATAATTGTATTCAACCGCACCGTTTTTTTTGTCGGTAACAGGAGGAGTTTGACGAGATGATGCAAACGGCTTTGGATCCCGTCACTGACACCGTCACCTACGAGTACTACATAAACCAGCTCATGGTGCGTATTATTCTACACTTTTTTTGTTCTTTTTAATCTCAAAGTAGTGCACTTTCACATTAGCGGATTTTGTCGCGTGTATACGCTTGCAACCGCGCGATACATTTTTACCACGCGCAATTTATTGCGTAGAAAAACGGACCATACGAGCGACAAATCCGCTATTATGAAAGCGGGTTTCGTCTGATCAGCAAGTTTTAAAAAATGTTTTTTTTTTCTGATGTTACTACTTTCTAATTTTAGATTGTTGCCCAACATTTTTGTCTACTCTGGCTGGGGTTACATATCCAATTGGATTTTATTTTTTACAATAAAATATATTTACAGGTTTTGTACACATTTATTATGGTTCTCTTAGAATACAATAGTGCGTAATAATAGTGTTTAAAATGGCTGAATGGTAAAATTCTTGATGAAAAAATCCAAATTACATCTTACAGCTGAGATATCTCTATTAAAGTGATATTTATTTTAATTAAAAATTGGTGTTCCTCTGTGATTAAAAAACTAGACAAGACTAAAATTAATGGTACATTCATATAACTTCTAGAATTGATAATTAAAACTACAAAGTAAAAACTAAAACAAATCTCCGAGCATGAAGCTCTGTAAAAATCACCATTTTGTAATTTATTTTAAGAATATCCGTAATCTAGTTACATTTCATTTTCAACAAAACAAAATCAACAGTTGAATTTAAAAACGTATGAGTTGCACAACTGGGTTGCTAAAAAAATATTTATCCCTCATTTTATTACGAATGCAAAATCAACCTACATAATCATAAAATCTTAAAATATTTGGCAATTTTTATATTTACCATTGTTTATGACGACTAATAGGTCCTGCTAAAAATATAAAGTCCTATTCTAGATGGACCAATTACAGCACTCTATGTGCTACAAATAATTTGATTTTAAATAATAAACTGCCTTTCTAATGGGTCAGCAGTTGCGGTCATAATGTGACCACCTATTTGAATAGGGACCTTATTTAAGTAGAATTTAGTTAGGTGCCAGTCTGCTAGCCCGACGCGTACGAATAGAACTGGGCGTTACGTTGGCCAGTCGAGCCGAAGTTCGCGAAGGTGTAGACCTCCCAGACGCATTACTCTTCAATTCTGCAACTTTATCAGTTTTCTCCTCTTCCGTTGCAGCCGTTTCAGGTGGTGGCTTAGTCTGAGAATCCTCATTTTGTACATTATCATCAGCTTTCTTGGAATCGTCAGAAGTTTCAGTCTTAGTATCAGTTCCGTCACCATTTTCAGACGTCTTATTATCATTTACTTCAGACATTACTGTGTCAGATGCATTAGCATTTTCGATATTAGCTGTTTCTTCGTTGACTTCTGTATTTTCTGCTAAGTCATTAGCTGGTTCTTCATTTTGTGGCTCAGCCTTAACTGAGTCACCATTTTCTTCTAATATGGTGTTAACATCTCCGGTTTCCTCGGCAGCATTACCATCTTCGGTTTCCTCTTTTACAGTAGCAGCATCATCGTTATTTTCAATTTCATTATTAGTATTTTCTTGATTGTCAATGTTTTCAGTTTTGTCATTTACATTAATTTCGTCATCTTTAGCAATTCCTTCCTCTTGCTTAATAATTGCTTCGTCATTATCATTTTCATCTTGTTCTGCTGCAATTTCAGCACTGTTCTTATCAGATTCCTTAGTCTGATCTTCTTCTTCAGATTTCCTTATTGATGACAGCAGGTCTGTTATCTGGAAGTCCAACTCACTGGAAATTATGTCACTGCTCTTGTCAGCATTTTTAGATTCACTCTGATCACCGTTTTTGGATTCATTTTGACTTTCATCCTTGGCGTTCACATCACCATTTTCGTCGTTTTGTCCAGGTGTTGGTCCCTTTGTACAGATTCGTACGCTGAGCTTGCATCGCCCTGTAATTAACACGGTGTTACGATTATTTACGTCGAAATAAAATTGTCATCCAACAATATTTTTTTTACTCTTTCATAACTTACCAATCAAAGTTCCATCAGCGCCCACCATGACATCGAAATCAGATTTCTCTGAAAATCCGACAAACAGCAAGTTGTGGATAGTCCTGTGTTTCTTGATAGACTTTGGGTTGAATTGGTTCAGGAATGTTTGCATCACCTTCCTCTTCGGCAGTGTAGGACGGCCCATAATCTGTCAAGTCAAAACATTTAGGTTGAATATTGAGTAGATTGGACATAGGTTCGAGTAAGAAACCAGTTCCTTCAGCTACCAAGAAAAACTTTCACAGGTACAATTTTCCAAAAACAAATTTTCCAAATGAGTAATTTAGTAGTGACTAATTCTGGGTATATCCTCACCTTAACATAATAAGGCAAGTTGTACATATTCTGGCGATCTTCGGCGGGAACCTCTTGAGCGGGAGCATTAGCCGGTGCAGCATCACCCTGCCCTTCCTCAGGTTGAAGTTGTTTAACGAAGATTGACGATGCTTTCTTGGTGGCTTTCATTGTTATGGCCGCCTTCGTAGTTTGGTACATCGCATCCACGTTTAAGAGCTTGACAATGTACTGAAAAAATAAGTATGCAATTTGTCACTGTGGTCTATATGAAAGACAGTAGGTTGAAAAACTTTAATCTTAATTCAACCTTGACTTTCGAAATCGCATAGGTACAAAGACTTACCGGAATATATCTTTTCATGAGTCGCGGTAAAACCCGTTTTATTTCGAATACTTTAATTTCAGTGTTCATAAACTGTTTGTGGTCTTCGACGCTATCCTTGCTTTCAGCATTTTTCTCGGCTTCTTTTTGTAAATCAACTGTAGGTTCTTCAGTTTTTTCGGCCGTACCTTCTTCAGGCTGGCCATATATTTCTTCAAGCTATAAAAAATGCATTGTCAATAAAATCAAGTTTAATACATATAAATATAATTTAAACTAAGATAAGAAACACTCACTTTGGTAAACATTTGATGCAGTTTTGTCTCGATGGCGCAATTCAAGTTGACTTTGTAGAACTGTTCAGGATCTCCTGTAAGCAAGGCATTAGTTGTCATTTTATGTCGCATACAATAATTTATTTTTATTACTTTAACTATTGTAATCCGTAGTTCTTAAATAACTGAACCAAATTAAATGAAATTTGATACACAGATACTCTAGCTAGAAAGGCTATCCAGGCGGCGGAAGTAGTTTCATCGGGACGCGGGTAGATCTCTGGAGAACAGCCGTGTAACTCAAATAAGTTCATGTATGATATTACAAAAAAAGTGATATACTTTAAAAGAATACTACTTTATAATCTGGCGAGTTATTTGATATTCCAATTATTGCTTGCTGATGCTTTACCATAAACCTCAAAGAAGGTATAAGAGTACTAAAAGATTGACCCTGATTTAGTGAAAGTTACAATTGCTTACTGCCATAGATGAAAACCAAGAATAAAAGATAAAAATGTATCCTACCTGATTCAATAAATTTAATATTAGAATCCGGCTCCTCCTGTGCAACACCCCCGGCTTCGAGAGCTATATTTACTATATCAATATCAGTCTCTTCGGGGAACTCCTCTCTATAAACGGCAAGGATATCAAGCAGGCTGCCGACTACTTTTCCTAACATGACGGTTCGGATACGCTCCCGCACAGCCTGTTTCATAACACGCTGCAGTTGGACCGAGCGTAATAAACTGGAGTAGTCAGGGTTGCCATCAATCAGTGCCCTTATATTTTTCATGATCGCGCCTAAAGCCAGTTCCAAGCGCCCGCTTACTTGCTGCGTGGGCACGCGATCAGGCAGCAGCATGCGCGATACATCCGCATTAGATGCCGACCCGGTCGCAGCGCCCACCAGAGCTTTGCGATCGGCGACGCTGTGGGACGCCAGTTTATTGGGAGCAGGGGGCGCTTTTGGCTTTGACACTTTGCCCTGAGGGAAGTCCTTACGGGGTGCCTTCGGTGGAGGTTTCTGGTTCGCAATCCTTTGGCCTATAGATTGTTTTACCTTTACATCCATGAGAGGCGTAGGGCCTTTAGAGGAATACTTTGGACCTTGGCCAGGACCAAGCAAGGGTCTCTGATGATGTTGGTTTAGATGGGGCTGAGTATTTTTCTTTTTTGCTGGTGTTGTGGTTCTTTTAGGAGAACCATCATATTGCCAGGAAAATTCAGGCTGGCGTTTTTTGCCATACTGGTTGCGGTATTTGGGTCCGGATTCGTACAAATGCGTAAAATCGCGATTGGAACCATGCTGTACTGGTTCATCATATCGCATCGGATCATACGATTGTCTCTGAAATTCAATTACAAATAGATGATGAATTTTATTTAAACAATATGCTGAAATTGTTTTATTTTGCTGGCCATTCAATAACTACCCGATGGCTAAGGGACCAATCGACTTTTAAATGAATTAATCAATTAATTGAATGGCCAAAATACTTCAGCATACTTGAAAGTGAACTGGTCTAATGGAAAGGCATTAGATATTCATTCACTTGAGGTTCATAGTACATAGTAAAATAAATTATGTGCTAAAGTCCAATTCCAAAAAACAATTACAGAACAAAATTTTGACCACAGCAAGTATCAGCTTCTTAAATTACATAATGACAGACACATTAACATGTTGAAAATACTTATCAACTGGAATATTATGTCAAAAAGTGTCATACTTTTCAACAAAACATTCAAAGTAAGGTTTCCACCATACTAAAGTTATGGGAATGTGTCAATGTAGAATTTAAGAAGACTTAGCTATAGATCAATTTTTCCTCGGTAAATATTTTTGGACTTGGATTTTATCACACTAGCTGAATAGTGACTATTATTTTTTATTTAAAATCTAGTTATAAAGCAGTTTGGCTCTACTTTGTGGTTATCTCTTAGGTTTATAGCTCTAAACAGACATGATATTTATAAAATATCATTTTAGTTCAGCACTATAGCAATAGAATTATAGGAATTAAAATGGGAAAAATGTATTTTCCTATTATAAAGATAGAAAAAAATAGAGTGATGCAGTAATGAGCCTGCAAGAAAAAAATCTTATAAATAGTGCCTGACTGAATCATACCGATGTCTTAAATTGTTGCTCCATGGCCAGCAAATGTTGTTGCTGTTCAATCATCTCCCGCTTGCGTTTCAGCAGCTCTAATTCCAGATCAATATCCTATGGAGGTAAAAACCATAGGAATTAACCCTTATTGATTTTTGATTCTTAAACCATTATATGTCGGAGCACTGATATGTGTGAGACACAATTGATTTCCTATAGTATATAATGAAAAATTAAGCACTCTTTTAGACTGACATGAAGGTATATTGTAACAAAATGGTTAGTAAGTAATTCAATTAAAAAGAAGTTATAGCATGGTACAGAAACTTAGTATTTATATTCTCTTGTTGAAATAACCTTAATCAATCAGTAGTTCAGACAATCATTTCTAAATTTTACATGAAAGGTTACAATGTAATCAATTCAGATGTGCAATACTGAAATCGCAAAGATAATTATTATAATTCTTTTACACAAACAATATTGCAATAAAACTGTGTTAGTCAGCAGTAATACATTGGAAAATAATTATTCAGATGTATGGCAGTTACATTAACATTTTGTAAGCAGTTTATGATGAATCTAAAAGATTAGCAATGCTTTTCTTATGCCATTGACATAGTTGCGTTTCTTGATTGTGACGCGGATAAATTCATTAAAACAAAGCAATCGCCTTGTGTTTTCTATCGTAATGTGTACCTATCGATTTTTAGTGAACTGTCGTACGTTCATCTGTAAATACATGTAAAGCGGCGAAAAATCATACACATGTTTTTAAAATATAGGTTCGTTAGCAGGAACGAGGATTACTGTACTGAAAATAGAGAGATTTTACGATGATGGGATTTTTAATGGTTACCTGTAAATGTTCGGTCATCAGTGGCCCTCCGCCCACATTATTCATGTTACCGCGACGGCCCATGTTGCGACGCATTTTGTTAAGATATTTAACTTTTACTTTGCAAGGGAATTACTTTAAAAATTCAATAATCTCAGTGACAAGCCGTACGTTGCCGCATCCACCATTGAAAAACTGTAAATGTGATGTTGCTAGGTGACTAAAAACAAACTCAACAGAACTAAGAAACGTTTTGTTTATTCAATAAATTATTTATTGATAATTAATTAAATAGTTTCAGTTTGTAGTATAGATATAAAACAGAAAAAAATTGGCTTCGTTATTTTAAGTTTCATATATTATAGCTTTCTTGAACGAAAGCCGATTTTATATATGGCAACATTCCACTATCCAGTAGTGATGGATTGAAATTGTAAGCGCCAGAGAGAGATACCGATTAGTCGATTTTCGATTGCATCAAAATAGACTTGTATTTATTGACATTTCCAAAACCTACCATTTTTCCTCACTCTTAAAATGACCTTTTCGTATATGCCTAATGGATCCTACAAACTCTTCAACCTATCCTCAATCCTTGATTTCCCTCCATCAGGTGGCGCAGAAAGATGTATACGTTTTGGCAGATATATTCGAAGAAGAAAGGAAGAAATTAGAAGCTGCTCAACCGAAAAAGAAACGCGCTTCTTCGCTTTTACGCCAAACCCTTTCCAGCCATCAATAATTTTATTTTCTAATGTAAAGATGATAAATCATGGGTTGGTGTTAGTCACTTTATAACAGCTACTGTTTAGTAGATAGATTGATAGATATTGCCCTTTCATTTAAAAAGGTTCGTGCGCCGTTCTGGCCCCCCTTATCCCAGTAGCAACTGTAAGCATTTGCCCAGGGTCCCGTACACTCAGTTTTAGGGGCCCGCAAAACCCATAGGACTTAATTGTTTAGTATTTTTTTTGTTGTGGCTGCAATTTTGCAAGAATTCGGTAATGAAAGCTAATTTTGTACTTATTTTTCATTACAGGTAGAAGATGAAGTCGTCGAGAATAAAGAACAGCAATAAATTCTTCACTTTTAGCAATCCTGAATACTCACCAAATACTCTAATGTAGCCAGAAATAAAATAAACAAAAGTTTTATTGGTTGTTTTATTTTTAAATATTATACACCAAATTGTGACGATAACGTAGCTTATTATTAAAAAAACCTTCAGGTTAGTCTTTTCTAGGACTAAGATCTGCAGTGCTTTTTTGTAATAACCTTACGAGTAACTAATGTTGTATTTTACTTAATTATTCTTCGTCAGATCCACTACATTCATCTAATATGATTCCTTCAGACATTAACGCGAGGATATCATGATCATCTAATTCGTCATTATCATCGATGTCTTGTTCTTTAGGTTTTGGTATAGTTTTGTCATTTTTCGTAGGCGTAGGAGCTGCTTTCTTCCCTGTATCATTTTTACTATTGGGTTGAGGTTTTTTACCTTCTTTGCTTTCTACTGATGCCTTAGTATCATTGGTTTTATTTCCAACTGTAGGCTTGTTACTTGTAGCAGTATTTGTAACTACAGTCTTTTCTTCTGCTGGTTTTTTGGCAACAGTCTTACTTTGAGCTACTGGCGTTTCAGCAGATTTATTTACTGCAGTGTTACTAGGCACGACTTTATTTTCTGCAGGCTTATTTGCAGTAGCTTTATTTTCAACAACTGTTTTATTTACAACGGCCTTATTCTCGGGTTTGTTCTCAATAGCGGGTTTGATAGCAACACTCTTAGCTTCTGTTGTTTTATTACTCACTGTTTCAGTTTTAGGCTCTGCCTTTACAGGGATATTTTCACTTTGTTTAGGTTTCTCGGGAGATTTATTTTCTTCCGTTTTTGCTTTGTCTTTATCAGCAATTTCTGCCGCTTCATCGCTAGTCTCTTCTTCTTTGTCATAAAAGCTTGTGATGAGATTTGGTGGGCATTTTGTAAACTTGTAGATAGGGTTAACATACACCTTTATATCTCCTGAAATAAGAACAACAAATATTAGACGTGTTATAACAACTCTTGTTTTGCGGCCTCTGGATAGGATTATCTAACAGATTAAGGGTCAGTTCCAGATAAAGTTCTAGATACATACCTATCTGACAGATAATGCCATAGAAAAATAGTCAAAATTAAAAATATTTCTATAGCATTGTAGCTACCTAGAAGTTTATCAGGAGCCTTACGAATTTGTCCTGGAAATGGTAACTTTTTCACGTCATTTACATTGGAAACACCGTCAAAAACCCCCTTTCTTTCTAATACATACCACATCGTATATCCTTAGCGCTGCAAAGTCGATCAAAGTCGTTGATAGTCTTGACTTGCGCTGCGAACATGTTGACAGTCTGCTCTATACGTTTGAAAGCGTTGAAGTTGTACTTCTTTAGGAATTCCCCTAAGTGCACCTTTTCGGGTTTACCTGAGAATTGTACCTGAAAATAAACAGAAAAAAATTTAGAATGGGTGAAATTGTAAGTTAATAATGGTAAGTAATCTTTTAAGTAAAATTGTATTACCTTCACATAAAGTGGGTTGTGAACATTCAACAACCTTTTCGTAATATTCAATCCCAATACCTGTAACATGAAAATTTTGTTTTTAAGTATATCTTCATATATTTCCTAAGAACAGGGACTTGTGATGTTTTTTCTTATAAATAAAGTTACAAAATTAAAGTACTTACATTTCTCAAGTCGTCACCCGCTTTATTTCTCAGTTTGTCTACTACTAGAGCTTCGGTCTCGTCTGTGGGATTGTCTGGGAGTTCTTGCCACAACTGGAATATAAAAAAAATATGTACTAAATTACTTATTTTGTATTACGTTGCACAAATAATAGTATTGTTTTTTTTAGTGGAGACTATTTTCAAAGAAAATCAAACAAATTTTGCCATTTCGGTCTCACAATTAGGCCCCCCTTATTTAGCAATCTGGGATAGCTCAAATTCCACCCCTAGCACAGTCACAAACTCTAAATCTCTATCTATAAAAGTATTTGGTCTATATACTCAATTATTTATTTTTTCGAAAATTTTAAGTTGAAAATGGCCGTTACCTTGATCATAATGTCCTGTAGTTCCCTTTCGACCATCTTAGTCATGCGCGAGTTAAGTTCGTAGTGTCCTTCTTGTGGCACGCGTGCAGGTAGAACCTCCTTCTTATCTTCTTCTTGCTTCTTTACTTCTGCTGCATTAGAAAAAAAGTATGTTTTAAAGTTGAAGAGGCAACTCAAATATTTTAACGTCTTCCTCAAGTGTCTAGCTGTATTTCTATTTTAGAAATGAGAGTCGAATTCCAACCTAAGTGTTTTGCTTCTAAAAACTCTAATATTAAACAAAATGAGATTAAACAGAACATACGTTTCCTAGCCGCGGGAATTTCAGGAGCCGCAGTTTTGACCGGACCTTCACGAACAAATACAAGAACAACATCAGAAGAATATAAAAACAGAAAACAAACTTGACCTTAGAAAACTAACTCATTACATAATTACCTTTGGTGGGTTTAGCATCATTAGTACTAGGTTTTGATTCAGATTTCACAGGTGGAACTTCTTTAGGTGCTGGTTTCCTTCTTATCGTAGCTTGAGGTCTCTGCCTCTTAGGACTTAAAGCAATCCTCTTATCTGTAACAGACAAAATAGGATTAAAGCGCATTTTTTTGATTACTTGTGTGAATATTTAAAAGCAAAAGGATCTATTATTATTGTATTCTAGAAGTAGAAATAACATGTTCTAAGTTAAAAACGGGTATTTTTAGCTTAGAACATAATATTTCTGCTTTTATTTAAAACAGTAGGAAATTCAATATAATATCGGGGACTGGGGGACAGGAAAAACATGCTATACATTGTGTGAACCTGAAAAACTATGTATACATAGATATTTATATAGCACAACGACTAAAATGGCCAAGGAATATACTAGGGCGTATCATAAAAATCCCTGAAAATGTGCGTGAAATATTCTAAAGCATTAATTTCTATGCCAATCTGAAACCAAACCATTTTATATGCTGTCATGCATAAGGTCTTCCGTGTTGTATCTGCGAATACATGAATTAAGTTGCATATAGACATTTTAGAATGTATGAAACAAAATGTTAATATCTCCAAATTGCCCAATAAATCTATCTGCACATTTGCAGTTGATGCAAAGAACAGCAATATAAATGCTAGAAAAATTACACATTCCTCCTAAAATTAGAACGATTATCGATTCCTACAATATGAAGTACCTTGAAAATATCGATGGCTCGCCGTTTTCTTCATAGCACCTAAATTATTCTACTATACAAGAAAAATAAGTAGATAACGTGGTCGCCAGCAATGTCTTGAATGTCATTTCCACCAGCAAGTCCTAGGTTGCACAAAGAAATTTATGTGACAGATGTTCCACCAGTCTGTTTATCCTCAAAAGTGCTCGTTCTCTAGCGATAATCCAAAAAAATGCAGCCCAGATGCCTGCGGTTGCCCAGATGAGGCTGCGGGATCGTTCGTGGGATTTATCGCGACCCTAGCACAGAAGGGGCTCCAGAAAGGAACACGGTGGATTTTAGTCAGTAAGAGTCTGATAGTCCCTCACTCTGCACCCACAAAGGGTGATGATTTCCCACCAGAAAAAAGACGCCCATAATCTCAATAAACTTCTATTTTGAAGACATGCTATCACTCCTTGTGTGTGTTGAGAAATAACAACCACGACGAAAAATCCTTAAATGTCGCCTTCAAACCAATACTGCTATCTGGTGAATACTCTTTTTAGAAGACCCTTACCTTCCAGCTGTAGAATTTTCTATCTTTGAATAAACATGCTTCCAGACCCCAATCTTTGAAGGTTAGCACATCACATTTTGCAATAATTTGCCTTTCCTTAGATTTTCTTACTAGCAAAATAATTTTGACATTTGCAAGCAAATCTAAAGAGAGAAACTTACTTATTCCAATAGCTTCGAAAAACGGTCCAATATTTATGCAGCAGCTAAAATCAGCAGTTAGCATTTTAATATCACTCCTGTATAGTTTGCGCTGTTTGTACTCAGCAATGAAGACAGACATTCAATACTGCTGGAAATAAAAATACCAAGTATTTGTGAAGCCTTACCTTCACATCTGGTGACGTTGTCTTCAGAAACGTACAGCGTTCTGAAACCTTGACTCCATGGCGTGTCGGCCGATGGGTGCCCGCACACACGAATGAGACACGGTTCTATAAACACAATCAACAGAATATTATAGTGATCTCCGCAAAAAATTCACGAACAAAGAATTTTCCAGCAATATTTTTGATGTTTTATTGTGATAATTTGAAATATATGCACTTACCTTATGACTAAGAAAATACGCCATCAAGTGTCTAGAAATCATTTGGAAAAGAACATTCCAAATAGGAAACTTTAATATTGGTTTTTGTAAAAGCTGTCACCTGGGTAAAAAACAAGGCCATTGAAAGCAATTTATTTATTGAAACATCCAATCCTTAATTACATCTTATAGGGTGAACCTAAATAACATTTATTTAGTGCAAAAAGTACTTAGTCTAAACAAATGACTTTGTCATCATCCGAATCAGAATCTAAATCCATGTTAGCGATGTCGTAACTATCCTCCATTTCCGCTTTACACTTATTGATAAGATCTTCGAGCCGAGACTGTGAATACTCAGACCTGAAATACACCGTGTGAGAGGTGTTCTCGTGACCCACGTAATCTAACTGATACTTCATCTTGGACAGAGTCTCCAACGACTCCAAATCGATATTTACTTCGAGCTTAGCTTTTTTCCTATCAGGTATCACTTTGGTCGCCTTCCAAATGTTAAAGTTGATCCCCTTCACACCTTGATTACTTTGCTTTAACCTCTCTGCAACGATTGCAGGATTAATCTGATACTCGTTCGGCACGACCACCGTCATTTTAAAGAACCGCGTGTTTTCGTCTTCACCGCCCAAAACGACTATAGCCTGCCGGTTAACTTTACCTAAATGTTGACTTAACAACCACTTTTTAGACTCCGGATTTTGTGGAACTACTCCAAAACAATTTGGTGGGAAAAAGCCGTACTTCATAAAATCTGTTCTGGATGTCCCGTCTTGTTGGTGATATCTGAACAGATGGTAAATGAGAACTTCTTTTATTTTACGCGCCTGCATGAGAGTAAGACTTTTGCAACCTTTGAGAGTGATTTTAACAAGCGATGGATCGTATGTGAGCGACGGCATGGGCGAGTTCTGAATGGCTGCGGAGATCTCAGCGATATTGACTACGGAGGGCTCTTTGAGGCCGGCGTCGAACGCGTCCTTGTCAACGGCAACCGCTTTCAAAAACACGTTCACCTTCTGCAGCTCATAGCTGAGCATCATTTTATTTTTTTCGAGAGCGCGTGCGGAAGACGCGGGCATGTCTACATAGAGCCTAGTTCCCTTGTTAGTGACGATTTTTTTGACGAATTTCCACTTGGAAACGTTGACGCCTTCGAGGCGTTTGTTCTGTAATTTGAGCTTTTCGAGTGGCTCGATGTTGCGGCTGCGCGAGTGTCCGGGCAGCCACACGGCGGCGCGCTCGTACCACAGCTCCTCCTTAGTGTACACGATGACGTTGAAGGGCTTGAACTGACTAAAATCTAAGTTGATGATCCAGTCGTGCGTACTCTCGTCTTTCGTCAAGATTTCGTACCTGTGTGAGTTCTGCAAACCTTTGAGCGTGAGGTCTGGAGCCCAGCCCTGTGATACCTCAGTCTCTTTAAACATTTGAGAGATGAGGAAGTCCTTCAACAGGTCCGCTTGAATCACTGAAATCTGATCGAAATCGTCTTTACACAAGTAAAGTTTGTAGTTATCCTCTTGTGACGTAGGTTCGGGAGGTTGTTGCTGCATCTGCTGTTGGAAGACTGAGGGTTCAGGCGCTGCAAACACGGGATTCTGCGGTAGATTGTCATAGGGGTTCATGAATGGTGCGGGCACCATCATCGGCACTATGGCTGGGTTGAGGGAGGGCTGGAACTGCTGCTGCAAGCCGAGCATCGGCAGCGACACCACCTCTGGTGGCACGATGTTCATGTTCCATCCTGGAAGTTGTCAGACATTGATAACAATAGGATCGAGTACACAACACAATACACCATTCACAAAAACTGATGGAAAAAAAAAATACCAGTGAATACGAAAACTTACTAGATTCGGCTAACCTAGGCCGCGGCACGGGTTCTGCAAAGATGGAAGAATCGTGTGAAGTCCTACAACTTAATATTTTAGTTTTAATGATAGATATAGATATATTACAGAGTGATTCATCCTACCCGGTTTCAAGTTGGGGCTCGGAGAACGTTTCGCGATCTTGGCGGGAACCTCCGACATTTCTGAAAAAACAATTATCAATTTTGTAAAATGTGCAATGTTACCGCCACTATCGACCGCAACAAATAAAATGTTATGTTTTTATTACGTAAATATTTATGAAGTTATACAATTAACTTCCATTTTTTAAGAATGTGTAACAACATTCTTATCTCTCAAAGGTAAACTCGAATAAAATTATTACACAAATATATCAAAGTTTAAGATAAAAAAAAAATCATATCAAAGCAAATCTAAGGAAGTGATTGAACCTAAAAATCAAAACAACTTAACGCTCCCAAAATAGGGCTTACCGAAAAATGAGAACAACACCTTCCCTTTATACAAAACAAAAAAAAATACCCATAAATTATCTCGAAAGTGTTAACATTTACCTGGAGCCTCCCTCTTGATAATCCTGAACTGGCTGGGGAGCGAAGCCACGACATCCTGCAATATTTTCTCCTCATCCTTCATATTGAACTTCGCTTGGTACTTGATGATGATCTCTATGAACGAGACATCGTTGTTGCCGAACATATCGAACACAATCCTCGCGATAGACAGCTTCAACTCCTCGAGCACACGGTTCCTCTGCTCCCCTTTTAGCTGTCTGAAATTCTCGTGTCTCTCAAGTATTTTGTTGCATATTTCTTCTATGGCTTTCTCGCGCTTCACTCTGATGGTGGGGCTCAGGGTGAACCGCTTGTGTCTGTCCTCGACCCGTTCTCGGTCGCGGTCAGCTTGCTTGGAATAATCGTCGCGCGGCCTGTAATCCTGTCGGCGTTGCATGTCGTCGGGACGTTCCTCATGACGCGGTCTGTCCTCGCGTTCTCTCGGCCGGTGCATCTCTTCCTCGCGGAATCTGTGCCGCTCCTCGTAACGTTGCGGTCTAGAAGCGTCCTCGCGTTCTCTCTCACCATGATGACTGCGACTGCGCTCTTCTTCCATATCAAATTCGTCCCTTCGTTTGGAACCCAATCTGCGCAACTCCTCCGCTTTCTTTCTGAACATCAACGCTTTTTTGTAGATATCCTCGAAATCTTTATCGATGTTTGAGCTCATAGGTTCTTCTTTCCTGCTTTCGTGGCGTGGTGAGGGTTCCCTCCTGCGATGGTATTCGTCTGGATGCGGGCGTTCCTCGTGCTCTCTAGCTCTGCGGGGAGGTTCGTAGTCCTCCCTTACTTGCTTACGTTCAGGCGAGGGTTCGCGCCGGCGGTAGCTATCACGGCGTTCGTCTTCATACTCCTCGCGTGAAGTGAATTTAGGTTCCCTTTGAACAATGCGGTCGCCTTGGATGTGCGGTGCCGGCTGTCTCACAGGTATTTGTATGTCCTTAGCAGGCCGGATTTTCTCGTCGGAAAATTGTCTCCGTTCGCTAGTATCAGGACGTCTCGCACGAGGATCTTCGTCTTTTTCGAAGGGTCGTTCCCATACGGGTACACGTTTTGTATTTTCGCTTTGATCTCTTTCAGGGAAGTTGGGACGGCTGGTGCGCGGGTAGTCGTTGTCGCGTACATTCTGTCCGGGCCAGGAGGGTGGTGGCGGTGCGTCGCGTATCTCGGGGCTGCGGCGTTTCTCCAGGGCCCAGGAGCGGCGCGGGGAGTGCGACGACCGGGGAGAAGGGGAGTTCCTCTTATAGCGATCGCGAAGGGGAGATCTGTCACGTCGAACTGGCGAACGAGACTTCCTTTGCGGCGTGAGAGTGCGTTTCGCGTCAACACCTGATTCAGGTATGCGCTCCCTTCCTATTTGCATTCTGGACATTTCGCGCCTATCGTCGTCTTGCTTCTTCATGGGGCCTGCGGGATCTTCCCTCTCTCTCTGCCAGGCGCTGGCACGCGGCTCCGCTTGCCTCATGCCCTGCATGGGATACTGATCGCGCGGCTCTTGGCGGTAACCACCTGAGTACATAGCTTGGTTTGAAGCCTGGAAATTGAAATTTAGTTTGCAAACACAGTG
This sequence comes from Heliothis virescens, assembly GCA_002382865.2. Classification (NCBI taxonomy): domain Eukaryota; kingdom Metazoa; phylum Arthropoda; class Insecta; order Lepidoptera; family Noctuidae; genus Heliothis; species Heliothis virescens. The sequence goes on from NWSH02000571.1 coordinate 1,376,153, forward strand.
ATGAAATATACAATCTTATATTAGACTTAAAAAGAAGGTTAATATTAAACAGGGATGAGTAAGATTGTCTCACTTATTTTTCTCTAGGGTAAGTAGTAGATTATTACCGATTTACTGCCAATAAATAAAAAATCCTTGAGATAAACACAATAAAAAGTCGTTTGGAGATTTTCTGTCGTTACGGATAGTTCTCTTTCCTTGTAATATTAATTCATCGTCGCAAATTGCAGAAAATCTTACACCCTGTAAGGCCATTTTCTCAAGCATTCGAGAACTCAATTAACTTTGGGTGTATGGCAGATATATATTCAATAACTGAAAATGAATATTTTTTAATTAAGTGCATTTTCACATTCTTTTTTTCATTTATTTGCATAGCTTTATGATTTTATTTCATATCCGGAGTATTTTAAGAGCCAGTTGCCAATACCGTAGTCTCTTCTTAAAAATATTCTGTGTTCATCTTATCTAAGATGAATAATAATCGTCAAAAAACGGAGTTTAAAATTGTTTATTGTAATAGCTGAACTGTCGATTCCATACAAAAACTAATCCAAGTCCTCCAATTCCTTCCAAAGATAAGATTCAAGAGTGGATCAAAATCCCGGTTTGTAGATTGGTTATCGTAAACCAAAAAGTAAGATATCCATCAAAACGTCTCTGTCAAATCAAAAAATAGTTTGAGTTTGCATATTGTAATTGGTCGTTATACAGTCTTAGAACGCTTGATTGCTTTGGTGGTTTTAGGATCCATATTTATTGTCGTCTTTCGCAGTAAATAGCATTAACTATTGTAAACTATTGACTATGGTAAAATGTAAGGATAATAACATGTAGCACCATGGAGATAATAAGGTGTAACGTTATTAAATTCATTAAAAATATCACTTTAGGTTAAGACTCAGTAGTTTAGAATCCTTTACTTGAATCCGTCACAACTGATTTTGTATTTTGGCCAATCTTTTCTCTAACTCATTGTAATCGATGTGAATATGGATGTGTGTTCGTTGTCCGATATGGTTATGAGCTTATGCTCTAGTTTCAAAAATAATCTTTCAAGTGACACAGATTTTTTGTCCACAAGTCTTGTTGCCTGATCAATTGTGTTTTGAAGAAAAATGTACATCACCAATTCCTTTTGGAGTCCTAAAGTCTGTATAAAATAATATAAACTTGAACAATGAACTTGCTCTAAATAGTAGTGGTGTTTCTTCGGCCAATACATTTTTTTAATATGTATTCGTTTAGTCCAAACTTGCATTTCCTTTTTCTACATCAGGGATTCCTGGGAACTGGGTACCGTTTAGCTAAAAGTGAGTTTCAATTATTTATTTTGTTTGGTGTTCCTTTCGTTTTGTTATTATTCCCTTCACGCTCTTGTTAGAGAAGAACCACTGGTAGATACTCTTTCAGGATCTGCATAGTAAATCTCATAGAACTCATAAATATGTTGTATGATTCCAAATATCAGTTATAATGCATCAAATTATATCATCTCATTGTCTATTGTCCCGGACTTTAATTAAAATATTTTCTTACTGATTCTTGGTTAACTTGATACAAAGCAGTTCTCTTATAAATGCTTTTGAAAAACTTCTTTCTTATAAAACCTGCAGCCTCGTTTTATGGTTTTATTTTCGTCGTATAACCCAAAACTTCTCATTTTTTCAATTGCTACTGGGAATTGGATCTGTCATGGTAGTTTAAAATAATTCATCTTACAATTTATTCCCAAAACCACATGTTTTTTGGGTGAACTTGTGGTGAGACGTTCCAATCCAGCATTGCATCATATTTCTTACTACTTCTACATATGTTCCTGTGGTGCTATTTCTTGAATCGTAGAACCACATGCGGGCTACTACTGTTAGCTCAGCTAATTTGTGGGACAACATCGTTTGAGTTTGTCATTGGCTTGATAACGATTTTGTATAGGACTTGGAACAGCTTCAAATGTAAATTTTGTGGGGAAGAATTGATCACTTATAACAGCATAAATTCTTTAATACTCTTCTGTTATATCACTTTATACTCTTTGAGTATACTTTCGATACATTCTACTGTGTCTATTTTCAAGTTCTTTGGGTTTCTTTTATGTTTATAAATTGATTCTCTTATTGGATACACTCAGGGAATCGGAGTCGATTCATGGGTAGGGTTGAAATCGCCTTAGTTACTCGATGTCACATTAACGGTATATGGACACACCCGTGCCTCGGAGAGTACGTTAATGTCAGTTTCTCTCCGGTCGAATCGAATTGCCGATTGAACGGGCTATGCAAGTGAAGGGTGTACTTTTCTCTACGCATACGCTGGTACAGTCTACACAGTCCTGCTGGCTGATCTCGAAAATTGGTCTGGATGCCAAAATTACGTATCCCATAACGGTAACTATACCATATTAATCTTTCTTATATTGACTTCCATTTTCCAGGGAGATAATTATAAGCATTCTTTGCCTTTGTCTTCTCAAGTAGTAACAGTATTTATTGCCCAATATTTCATAGACAAACAGAGTTTTCATAGTGTACATTGTACAGTACAGATGATGCACGGCGTTTAATATTTCTTTTGCTTATACTTTATGCTGTAAGCTGTAAAATCTAGTAAAGCCATATTTACAAGAAGGAACTATAAGTCATTTTATTGAAAAGAGAAAAAAATGGAAATGTTTTAGCCATATTTCTTGCCACTTCCTTAACATTTCACATACTGCTGTTTTTTTTAAATACCGCATTTAATTATAAATTATTTTCACTTCAGTTAGTAAGAAAAGAAGAGATACATCCATAAAAATATAATGTAAGCTACCTCGTACACTTGGCAATAAAGATACTTCTCATCTTTCAACTGATTCATTTGCCCCCGGATACATAGTAAACTTTTTGTCGTTCGGAAAATTGCGGGAATCGCTGCGCAGAAACCTATTTTAGGTATCAGCGGATCCAGGGCTGCGGGTTGATCGCGCGAGTTACCGCGGTCCTAGCACACAAAGGGCTCCCGAAGGAACACGGTGGGTTTTAGTCAGTAAAAGTCTGACACTCTCTCACGCTGTCACCCACAGCGGGAGGGGTCATTCTGATGATTTCCCATCGAAAAAAAGAGGTATCAGCGGCTGGCGGGTTATCTCGGAATTGAACTGCAGACCGCCATTAAGTTTTGCGAGAACTGTAAACACTATTAAAGCTTGCAAATCCCTATAACACCATTTCTCCAGATGTTATTTTCATAAGAACTTGTTCATTATTTCTTCCTTCGATTTCTCGTGTACAGTCGCCAGCGATCGAACATTACCCTTCATTATTGTGATAAGGTTGAACATCTATTGAAGGAATTGTACAGATTTATTTAGTTTGAAGTACTGGCATAGTTAAATTATCACCTTATAACTAACACTGCTATATAATATTTAACGAGTCCAGTGGTCAAGAAATATAGCATTTTTAACATTATATGTGTATGTAACGTATACAATTGCTACTTACATGGACGGTCGGCTCGTAAGCAGGTCGGACTTGCTTCAACTTCTCTTGCCCATACTTGTCTAACTTTTCGGAATGATGGTGCTCCGGGGAGTATCTAGATTAAATTGTTTTGCTAAATACACGTTCTAGAGGAAAAAATGCGAAGAGGTCGGCTTCGATACTATACGCGTCTTATACATTGTCTAGGTTTTAGTTGTGTTAAGCTAAGAATTATAAAATTACTAGCTTCCACCAGCAGTTTCCCCTTCTTCCTGAGGCTACTACCCACTCCCTGTAGTCGGATAAAAGTAGCTTGTATATTCATCAAAATTCGTCCATCCGTATGCGTGTGAAGAAGAAACCAACACACATACACACACAAACTTTTGCCTTTATAAAATTAAATCAATACGATTGTTCTCTATTTAACTTTGCTTTCAGTGATTTCCATCCAATTTAAAATCTTAAGTGTTAACACCTAACCACCCTCTTCTCTCAATAAGAAGAAGCCTTAATCACCAGCAGGATAAAACACCAACTCCAGGACCTAAATAAAAACTGACCTGTTCATCCTAGAGGGAGAGTCCCGCCTCCCCGGCGAAGGTCTCCTTGGGGGGGACACCAGGCGTCTGCCTGGGGACAGCCTCTTGTGAGGGGGGGACTCGCGACGCATGCCTGGGTGGTGACCTGGTATACGACGGTCTGAAGGAGAAACTCTTTTGTAAAGATCTAGAATTTCCAGTGAATAATCTGTCTAAGATACTAGATTTCACGGAACAAGATCTGATTTTATTGAAATTATTTTGACTACTAGCTTCTGCCAGCGGTTTCACCCGCGTCCCGTGGGAACTACTCNCGGCGTTTAATATTTCTTTTGCTTATACTTTATGCTGTAAGCTGTAAAATCTAGTAAAGCCATATTTACAAGAAGGAACTATAAGTCATTTTATTGAAAAGAGAAAAAAATGGAAATGTTTTAGCCATATTTCTTGCCACTTCCTTAACATTTCACATACTGCTGTTTTTTTTAAATACCGCATTTAATTATAAATTATTTTCACTTCAGTTAGTAAGAAAAGAAGAGATACATCCATAAAAATATAATGTAAGCTACCTCGTACACTTGGCAATAAAGATACTTCTCATCTTTCAACTGATTCATTTGCCCCCGGATACATAGTAAACTTTTTGTCGTTCGGAAAATTGCGGGAATCGCTGCGCAGAAACCTATTTTAGGTATCAGCGGATCCAGGGCTGCGGGTTGATCGCGCGAGTTACCGCGGTCCTAGCACACAAAGGGCTCCCGAAGGAACACGGTGGGTTTTAGTCAGTAAAAGTCTGACACTCTCTCACGCTGTCACCCACAGCGGGAGGGGTCATTCTGATGATTTCCCATCGAAAAAAAGAGGTATCAGCGGCTGGCGGGTTATCTCGGAATTGAACTGCAGACCGCCATTAAGTTTTGCGAGAACTGTAAACACTATTAAAGCTTGCAAATCCCTATAACACCATTTCTCCAGATGTTATTTTCATAAGAACTTGTTCATTATTTCTTCCTTCGATTTCTCGTGTACAGTCGCCAGCGATCGAACATTACCCTTCATTATTGTGATAAGGTTGAACATCTATTGAAGGAATTGTACAGATTTATTTAGTTTGAAGTACTGGCATAGTTAAATTATCACCTTATAACTAACACTGCTATATAATATTTAACGAGTCCAGTGGTCAAGAAATATAGCATTTTTAACATTATATGTGTATGTAACGTATACAATTGCTACTTACATGGACGGTCGGCTCGTAAGCAGGTCGGACTTGCTTCAACTTCTCTTGCCCATACTTGTCTAACTTTTCGGAATGATGGTGCTCCGGGGAGTATCTAGATTAAATTGTTTTGCTAAATACACGTTCTAGAGGAAAAAATGCGAAGAGGTCGGCTTCGATACTATACGCGTCTTATACATTGTCTAGGTTTTAGTTGTGTTAAGCTAAGAATTATAAAATTACTAGCTTCCACCAGCAGTTTCCCCTTCTTCCTGAGGCTACTACCCACTCCCTGTAGTCGGATAAAAGTAGCTTGTATATTCATCAAAATTCGTCCATCCGTATGCGTGTGAAGAAGAAACCAACACACATACACACACAAACTTTTGCCTTTATAAAATTAAATCAATACGATTGTTCTCTATTTAACTTTGCTTTCAGTGATTTCCATCCAATTTAAAATCTTAAGTGTTAACACCTAACCACCCTCTTCTCTCAATAAGAAGAAGCCTTAATCACCAGCAGGATAAAACACCAACTCCAGGACCTAAATAAAAACTGACCTGTTCATCCTAGAGGGAGAGTCCCGCCTCCCCGGCGAAGGTCTCCTTGGGGGGGACACCAGGCGTCTGCCTGGGGACAGCCTCTTGTGAGGGGGGGACTCGCGACGCATGCCTGGGTGGTGACCTGGTATACGACGGTCTGAAGGAGAAACTCTTTTGTAAAGATCTAGAATTTCCAGTGAATAATCTGTCTAAGATACTAGATTTCACGGAACAAGATCTGATTTTATTGAAATTATTTTGACTACTAGCTTCTGCCAGCGGTTTCACCCGCGTCCCGTGGGAACTACTCGGCGCACCCAGATAAAAATACCTTCCTCGACAAATGAGCTATCTAACACTGAAAGAATTTTTCAAATCGGACCAGTAGTTCCTGAGCTTAGCGCGTTCAAACAAACTCTTAAGCTTTATTGTGTAACTTATATACTAATATTTAGTATAGATAGATATTTGGCAGTTGAAACAATAACGAACAAAACTTTAGGAGGATTGAAGTTTGAGAATTTAGAATCATTGTGTAAAGCATTTTCTTTAGAATTAGTGGAAACTCAGAGAAGGATTTATTTAACTGTGGTGGTGTCAGAAGTCCTCTGCCGGACAAAGGCCTCCCCCAAGGGGGGGGATTTTCCCATACTCACCACACGGAGCATGCGTGTTCAACCACTGTTAACTTTCAATGTAATTTGAATAAAAAGTAAAACAAGCGGTAAAACGCTATTAGAAATGACTTACCAGGCGAAACTCTCTTAACAGGCGGCGAAAACTTCCTCGCATGCGGAGAGACCCTTCTCCCACTTGGAGAAACTCTTCTACCAGAGGGGGACATCCTCCTCAAAGGGGGAGAACCCCTCCTACCTGTGGGGGATGGCCTCCTGTCTGGTGTCACCCGTCTATGGGGAGATCGTCTGGGTGAAAATCGTCTTTTCTCATAGTCTTTGTACGTTCGATCCTGAGGGTCTGGTTTGAACGGCTGGATTTTGACTTCTCGCTCCGGTTGGGGATATTTCCTATCCTCATACTGTTTCTCGTAAGGTGATGGGCTCGGTTTTGAAAACGATTTTGGTGGTTGCGACTGAAATAATTTGGTTTATTGTAGTTGTTTTTTTTTGTTCTACTTCAGAAACGATAAGTTTTACAGAAAAACAATAGGCCACTTTTGTAGATAACTAATTTCTATCTGACCTCTATTGACATTTTTTATTTTATAGATTAGAAGAGGTCGCAATATATTTTAGTCAAAAACAGACTTTCATGATCTTTTGACCTTTATAACTTTTTCCAAACATTTCCATAACGACGTGATAAAATAGGTGTAATATACATAGGTGTTATTCAGCCAGCTTTTTACTAATTATTCCGCAGCTAAAACCTTAGATGACTGGGCTATAAGGTTGCAACAGTAGTTATGCTATGTCTTCTGTTTTTCGAAAGCGATTGAGACATAACAAGTACTTTGGATGATAAAATGCCATATCAAATAATAACAGTATACCGTATAAATATACACACATCAAAAGTGTCTAGGGATCAAGCATTTTTATGCGGATTTCTTGAGATTGAGATGTGGCTTTGTAATAAATTTATGATTTTATAAATTCATATGGATCCTTTTTGGTGCATTTCATAATTTGAATCAGGAACTGTGAATCAAATTCGAGTAAAAGATGAAAATCAGCTGTCAATATTTTCCCTATAAAAACATACAACGCATTGAAGACATTATTAGTGCTACTGTTTCCCTACTACTGATTAAAACCAACGTTATTATGGAGCGGCGACGTCATTTAAGCAGGGAAGAAATGCTCAGAGCCGTGGGAATGATAGAAGCTGGTTCCCGGCAACGTACTGTGGCTTTAGCTCTGAATACAAGTCAGAGTGTTATCAGTCGACTTTGGACACGTTACCGAAGCACTGGTACCGTGGCTGAGCGCCATGGAGGACGGTATCGCTGCACCACACGGAGACAAGACCGATACATTCAAATCTTAACTCGAAGAGCTCCAACAATAACCGCCATGATGTTAGCCGTGAGGCTTCATCACTCTTCAGGGAACTTAATTAGCGACCAAACAGTCAGAAACCGCTTGCATGAAGTGAACCTTCATTCCCGAAAACCGCTACGGGTACCACCTATAGCAATGCACAATCGTAGGATTCGATATCAATGGGCTCTTGAACACAGAAATTGGGCAGAAGAACAATGGCGTTTCGTGTGCTTTTCTGATGAGTCTCGTTTTGGTATGAGACCGGATACAAGACGTATACGACACTGGAGAACCCCTGGACGCCAACAGCGATTAAAATCCTGCCAGGAAGTCCATCCTTATAGTGGTGGAACCATCATGGTATGGGCGGGTATTTGGATCGGCGGAAGAACTGAGTTGATTTGGATCAGAGGCAACCTCAACGCTCAAATTTATGCTGAGACGATTGTATCAGACGTCATCGTTCCTCTACAAGTGCAAATCGGTCCCTTATTTCAGTTAATGCATGATAATGCACGACCGCACACCGCAAGAGTTGTAAGACAGACTCTCGCCGCAGCTAACATCAATGTCCTGCCCTGGCCTGCTCAGTCGCCAGACTTGAACCCGATTGAGCATGCATGGGATATGCTACAGAGAAGAGCTCTGCCGAATATGGAGGGTATCCAGTCGCAAGAAGACCTTTTTTTGTTGTTGCAACGAACATGGGCGGCCATTCCACAGCGTGATTTGGATGAACTCATTTTGAGTATGCCAAACCGATGTTCTTGTGTTGTTAGTGTTCGCGGTAGAAACACGGATTATTAATTGTTTAAGTTACCCAATAAAATTTTAAAGAAAACTGTTATTTCAGTCTTTTTTTCAAACTTTTGTGTTAGTGGTTCAAATGTCAAAAATCCCTTTATTAGGAAAATGGCAAATTTCTTTATTAATGCAAAGGTGACTTGGTTTATCGTTACTGTGACAAACGAAAACACTTTATTTGATGAATCCTTAAAGAAAATTTTAATTAATATCAATCAGGAGAAAAGTTATTGCAAAAATATATGTTGATCCCTAGACACTTTTGATGTGTGTAGTATTCTGTAATATCGAGCAGTATTTTACCTGTGATTCCCAAGGTGACGGTGCTGTTTGAGGGTACTGCGACTGATGACCGCCAGGCCCTGAGTGACTGCCAGAGTGACTACCCGACTGACCCCCAGGGTTGTTTATATTGAACTGCGTCGGCCCTTGGAAGTTGTCCTTCATTATGAGAACCTGTAAGCGTCATTTATTTATTCAGGGTGATAAAGGCCGTTGTGGCAACTTTTGAAAGGGACTTATTTATCCGTTTATTATACGAGTATTAGAAGTACAGACGACAGCAGATCAACGTATACGAATCAGGCAATTTTTACCAATCACACATTAACCTACCACTATTGTAATAAGTTTGAGAATCGCTCGATATAATTTGACAGATTGTGGTAACATGATGAATCGATACATCAAGTGGCTGACTACAGAGCATAGGAATATCTCCTCATAAATAATATTCTTCTTGGTTGTGTGGTCTGTATTTTTTTACTGCCTCGTTGGTCTAGTGGTCGCATACCGCGACTGCCGTGTCACGTCTCTCGGGTTCGATTCCCGAGTCAGGCCGAAATCGCTTTGCGGGTTTTAGAAACTTTCATAAAGTAGCCTGGAGCTTGGAAGTTGGTGGTGTTACACCCCCGTGGTGCCAGGGAAGGCACGTAAAGCCGTCCTCGATTGTTACTCAGTAGCAGTCGTAGATATAATTCGTCGTCAGAAGCTGTCAAGCGGATTTGAGAAAACTCTGACACTAGGGTTTGTCGGGTGATTAAACCTGAAGAAGCTTTTTCTTTCTAATACCTCCTCTATATGAAAACATTGTACTTGCCGGTTTATCCTGATAAGGCTGGCTAGCCGGATATCGGCTGTGTATCGGCGGGTTCGTGACACTAGTGTCAACTGTCTCGATACTCCTGAGAGCTGAGCGCGACTCCACTTGCCGCGACTGGAAAGATGCAACTGCTTAGATCAAAACCTGGGTTTATGGGCGTAACCAGCTTCTGCCAGTTTCACCCGATCCCTGAGTGAACTATTTCCCACACCCGGATAATAATAACCTGTTATTATAAAGTGTTTTCTGATGTATAAGCTATGTTACTTTTCTTTAAAATTCATCCAGTAGTTTTTGCGTGAAAGAACAACAAACAACCATACATAAAAACTAGCGTTTATAATTCGTGTCTCCAACCGCGTGCGGATTGAAATATATCATACGTCATACGATTTAATGTTCAAATTTAAATGACACGTTATTTGCTGGGTTGGAGCTGTGCCGTTGCGGTGCGGGCATAGTGTGCCATGACCTTATGTGTTGTTGTTTTGCGAAAATAATATTGCCGGAAAATTTTCATCAAAATCCGTTGAGCAGTTCCAGACTGTACATTTGTAACACTTGGTTAGACTGGAACGAGACTAGTAGGAAGAAAAATAAAATAAAATTCTAAGCTGAATAAGTTTATTATTCTTCTGTTATAAGAACTTACACGTGATAACAAATCAGAAGATCCACTTTAGCGAGCGACAAAAAACGCAAAGCAAACCTAACATATTTCTATGGTAGCTACTATTTCATATGGAGGTCCTATCTTATACGGAAACTATGACATCAAGTTTCAATGAAACAATAATCTATGATATTATATTAAGACAATCTGTTGTTATTACGCTGAACATCGGTAGGATAGTTATGAATTATTAACCTTATACCAACTTTAAGAGAATATGAAATATATTTTAAATCACATAAGAGGAGATCCTTTGTTGGGTCCCCAGCTGTTCCACAATCCATCCGGATTGGAGGCTCCTTGGGCACCGGGTTGAGGAGGCCTATTCTTATTCTTCTTCTTACGATTGCCCTGCATGCCAGAAGGTCCCTGATGATTTTGATTAGGGGGCTTAAAGCCACCGGGTGGTCGGGGTTGCTTAAATTTTCCAGGCGGAGGCCCCCATTGCTGACGATTGTCGGGCTTCCCCCGACCATGGTTCTGATTAGAGGGTCCACCAAAAGACCGCGCGGGTGGTCCCCCTCCACCAAAAGATCGCGCGGGTGGTCCCCCTTGTTGACGGTTTTGTTTGGGGGGCTTCCCACCACCAAAAGGTTGCGTATAATAGTTGTTCCGTTTAGGGCCCCCTGGCTTTTGATGTTGTTTAGGAGGCTTTCCAGTTACTGGTGGTCGCAGTTGAGTGCCACTCCCCACGCGAGGCTTCACGCCAGATGTCGATGGCGGATCGCCTATTTGTCCAATGCCCGGAATTACATTTTTGGATTTAATCTTAATTTTTATCTTTTTAGGTCCGAGGAACACATTGTAGTCATTTTTGTGAAGTGCTGCAATCGAATTATGACTGATATTGAAGGTGACTGTCTGGCCGTTTGGGGGTAACATTTTCGCGTGGGTAATCCACCAGTCAGAGAAATCGATTGCTGGATTCTGAAACGTTAGCATGTCAAAAATTTCAACTTCCTCCAGCCTTGAATCAGGTACAAACGCTACTCCTATTATAGCTTTAGGTATTTCGCTAACGTTGACTACAGTGAATTTCGCCCCCTCCCAAGGTTGTAAATCTTTTACGCAATTCGTCAGCCAGTCTATCGTCTTCTGGTCTGCACAGTTCATATACATGCAGCCGAGTCGCGGCCCGTGTATACACGATATTTTCGGCCGATTTTCTTCAACTTCGGCTTCCATAAGCTCCAGGATTTTATCATGTAGCTTGTCTATTTTGTCATCGCACATTTCGCCAAGCTCGTCAAAAATGCGGAGGCGTAAAGGATGGCCAGCCCCTCCAGGCCCTGCCAGCTGTCTGAGTTTTAAAAACCTTGCTTGGGCCTCGGGGGTCAGTTTTCGAAACTTTCTCAGGCGTGTCTTCTCCAATTTAAATTTCCTGGCTTCTGCATATTCTGGACACTTTTTCACATGGGTTTCACATAGTGCCCTAGCCTCTTTAAAAGTTTTACCTCGCTTCAGCCACCAATAAAGTCTTTTTCTGTGTGCAGTTTTTAAATGGGTGATGTTTCTCCATGCATTTTCCTTCTTTTTTCGGGCTTTATTGCTCATAGGCTTTTGGTCACTAGGGTTCTCAGGGTCAGTATTTTGACTGGTGCTTTGCTCTAGGAGAGTCTCTACAGCCTCCTTAGACATTGGTTCGTCGTCATCAGAAGAATGAATCGAGGAGTTATCAGAAGCCTCCTCATCCTCCTCAGGGAGGTTCCAGAGCTCTGGTTCCGTTTTTTTGATTTTCGTCCAGCGGTAGCGGGAATTAGCCTACCAACAATGGACAAACAATGTTATCAATTTGTTGGTTTAATAAAGGCGTTTTAAGAGATATGTTTGGTCTTGATAATTGAGGTGTATTATTTGTTTTCAAAACGGAAAAGGAAAAGCTTAAAAAGCTAAGGTCTTTTGATGCTATAACAATGCCTAGAATTTATTTCACGACGCGTGAGTGCTACCAAGAATTTAACTAATAAAAAAATATTTTTGAGGACTTTCTCGTTACAACCTTAACGTGTATTAGAAAACAACCCTAAATTCCGATAACATTTTTCGTTTTTTTTTTATAACTTTTTCTGATGTTTAAGCAATTCNTTAGATCAAAACCTGGGTTTATGGGCGTAACCAGCTTCTGCCAGTTTCACCCGATCCCTGAGTGAACTATTTCCCACACCCGGATAATAATAACCTGTTATTATAAAGTGTTTTCTGATGTATAAGCTATGTTACTTTTCTTTAAAATTCATCCAGTAGTTTTTGCGTGAAAGAACAACAAACAACCATACATAAAAACTAGCGTTTATAATTCGTGTCTCCAACCGCGTGCGGATTGAAATATATCATACGTCATACGATTTAATGTTCAAATTTAAATGACACGTTATTTGCTGGGTTGGAGCTGTGCCGTTGCGGTGCGGGCATAGTGTGCCATGACCTTATGTGTTGTTGTTTTGCGAAAATAATATTGCCGGAAAATTTTCATCAAAATCCGTTGAGCAGTTCCAGACTGTACATTTGTAACACTTGGTTAGACTGGAACGAGACTAGTAGGAAGAAAAATAAAATAAAATTCTAAGCTGAATAAGTTTATTATTCTTCTGTTATAAGAACTTACACGTGATAACAAATCAGAAGATCCACTTTAGCGAGCGACAAAAAACGCAAAGCAAACCTAACATATTTCTATGGTAGCTACTATTTCATATGGAGGTCCTATCTTATACGGAAACTATGACATCAAGTTTCAATGAAACAATAATCTATGATATTATATTAAGACAATCTGTTGTTATTACGCTGAACATCGGTAGGATAGTTATGAATTATTAACCTTATACCAACTTTAAGAGAATATGAAATATATTTTAAATCACATAAGAGGAGATCCTTTGTTGGGTCCCCAGCTGTTCCACAATCCATCCGGATTGGAGGCTCCTTGGGCACCGGGTTGAGGAGGCCTATTCTTATTCTTCTTCTTACGATTGCCCTGCATGCCAGAAGGTCCCTGATGATTTTGATTAGGGGGCTTAAAGCCACCGGGTGGTCGGGGTTGCTTAAATTTTCCAGGCGGAGGCCCCCATTGCTGACGATTGTCGGGCTTCCCCCGACCATGGTTCTGATTAGAGGGTCCACCAAAAGACCGCGCGGGTGGTCCCCCTCCACCAAAAGATCGCGCGGGTGGTCCCCCTTGTTGACGGTTTTGTTTGGGGGGCTTCCCACCACCAAAAGGTTGCGTATAATAGTTGTTCCGTTTAGGGCCCCCTGGCTTTTGATGTTGTTTAGGAGGCTTTCCAGTTACTGGTGGTCGCAGTTGAGTGCCACTCCCCACGCGAGGCTTCACGCCAGATGTCGATGGCGGATCGCCTATTTGTCCAATGCCCGGAATTACATTTTTGGATTTAATCTTAATTTTTATCTTTTTAGGTCCGAGGAACACATTGTAGTCATTTTTGTGAAGTGCTGCAATCGAATTATGACTGATATTGAAGGTGACTGTCTGGCCGTTTGGGGGTAACATTTTCGCGTGGGTAATCCACCAGTCAGAGAAATCGATTGCTGGATTCTGAAACGTTAGCATGTCAAAAATTTCAACTTCCTCCAGCCTTGAATCAGGTACAAACGCTACTCCTATTATAGCTTTAGGTATTTCGCTAACGTTGACTACAGTGAATTTCGCCCCCTCCCAAGGTTGTAAATCTTTTACGCAATTCGTCAGCCAGTCTATCGTCTTCTGGTCTGCACAGTTCATATACATGCAGCCGAGTCGCGGCCCGTGTATACACGATATTTTCGGCCGATTTTCTTCAACTTCGGCTTCCATAAGCTCCAGGATTTTATCATGTAGCTTGTCTATTTTGTCATCGCACATTTCGCCAAGCTCGTCAAAAATGCGGAGGCGTAAAGGATGGCCAGCCCCTCCAGGCCCTGCCAGCTGTCTGAGTTTTAAAAACCTTGCTTGGGCCTCGGGGGTCAGTTTTCGAAACTTTCTCAGGCGTGTCTTCTCCAATTTAAATTTCCTGGCTTCTGCATATTCTGGACACTTTTTCACATGGGTTTCACATAGTGCCCTAGCCTCTTTAAAAGTTTTACCTCGCTTCAGCCACCAATAAAGTCTTTTTCTGTGTGCAGTTTTTAAATGGGTGATGTTTCTCCATGCATTTTCCTTCTTTTTTCGGGCTTTATTGCTCATAGGCTTTTGGTCACTAGGGTTCTCAGGGTCAGTATTTTGACTGGTGCTTTGCTCTAGGAGAGTCTCTACAGCCTCCTTAGACATTGGTTCGTCGTCATCAGAAGAATGAATCGAGGAGTTATCAGAAGCCTCCTCATCCTCCTCAGGGAGGTTCCAGAGCTCTGGTTCCGTTTTTTTGATTTTCGTCCAGCGGTAGCGGGAATTAGCCTACCAACAATGGACAAACAATGTTATCAATTTGTTGGTTTAATAAAGGCGTTTTAAGAGATATGTTTGGTCTTGATAATTGAGGTGTATTATTTGTTTTCAAAACGGAAAAGGAAAAGCTTAAAAAGCTAAGGTCTTTTGATGCTATAACAATGCCTAGAATTTATTTCACGACGCGTGAGTGCTACCAAGAATTTAACTAATAAAAAAATATTTTTGAGGACTTTCTCGTTACAACCTTAACGTGTATTAGAAAACAACCCTAAATTCCGATAACATTTTTCGTTTTTTTTTTATAACTTTTTCTGATGTTTAAGCAATTCCAGTCTAACCAAGTGCAAGTACACGACAGTCTAAGGAAACTGACAACAGTTTTTACGCGTATAGCCATGGACAGAACCATCTAGCTTCCGCGACCCAGTAACTGGGTAACACTGTAAACATGAACTCTATGAAAAAAATAAATAAATAATGTCTATTTGGTCTTCAAACACAACATCGACTATGCCAATATTTTAATCTTCCTATAATTATTTTAAAAAGCTTAAAGGTATGACTGATATATTTTTCTTTAGTTAAATAGCTCATTTATTGTGGAGCCTAGAATATTACTTTTTAAATGGGTGTGTGATTAGTTCTCACGGGACATGGGGAAAACTACTAGTACAATATACTGTAAATTTAACTTCTCAATCAAATTCAAAACACCCATTTGTTTGAGTTACTATTTAGGATATAAATGTAATTTTGCAATACTCACCGGTACTTCAGGAATGTTGCTCTTTGCCGGGAATCCGTAGCCCTGCTCCGGAGCCCTGCCTTGATTGAAGCTTGGACGTATGTCTGGACGAGGGTGCCCCTGATGCTGTAAAATATATATCATATTAATTATAATGAAAGGAAAAGTTAAAAAAACAATTGAGATACAATTGCATAGAGATATCTCAATGCTTTAAAGAAAAGTTTATTCATAAAATAAATTATTTATTTGATTTGATATCATACCTGATGTCCAAACCCAGGGTTCACAGGTTGTGATGAATTAAAACCAAAGCTGCTCTGAGGTACTTGGGTTGCTACTGGTGCATTTGAGCTCCATTGGTTTGAGTTGCTACCAGTAGAAGCCCAGGGTGATGGCCGACCCATAGGATCCATACCACCCTGGTGACCAGACCCGTGGGATGTGCTCTGTATGTGTGAAGGTCTAGGACCATGGGATCCGGAACTGTGGGGTCCTGTGGGCACATGAGGCCCACCGTGCGCTTGCGGCCCACCATGGCTATGAGGTCCGCCATGAGGCCCTTGATCACTATAATCATTAGCGGGTCTTATATAGTCAGTTCTGGGTGCATTAGAATAGTCATTCCTAGGTTGGTTTTGGTAAGTAGGTTGGGCTTCAAATGGAGCTGGTTGTGAAAGTGTTGCCTGAAAGAGAAAGACACAAATATAAATAAACATTAACAGCCTGCAAAACATTACTTTTTTCCTTAGATTTAACATGTTAGAAATATAGAAAATAAACATATTTTTGAGTTATTCAAAACAAAAATAGGTATATTTTTTGCACCTTACCTATCATAGTCTTATTTAATGGTAAAGATTCAGGAACAGTTTCAGAGGTTTCAGATAAAGTTCTAGGTAACTATCTGACAGATGATGCCAAAGTAATATTCTTTACTAGCTTCCGCCAGTGGTTTCACCCGCTTTCCCGTGGGAACTACTGCGCGCAACCGGATAAAAACGTTCCTGAGATTAGTGCGTTTAAACAAACAAACTCTTCAGCCTTATAATATTAGTTTAGTTATGGTGCCATCTGTCAGATAGCTATTTAGAACTTTATCTGCAACCTGTGTAATTGGCCCCTACACTTGCAAGTTTTTATGAGTCATAAATTTCTATAATGAAAGAAACCATTAAAATATGCTTATCTCTAAAGTCATAATGTGCCACAAAACATTTAAAAAACATAGCACTAGGGACACATACATTTAGAAACTTAACAAAGTTAGTAATCTTACAAGGATTCAGTTTTTTTTTTGGGTATGGTACTGTAAAATTACCCAATACACCTGAATAAATATTACCAAAAAAAAAATGAAATTATTGTCTTAGCTGAAATTGAACAGTAAATCATATAGGCACCAATTTACTCAGCTGAATTTAATTAATAATAAGACAAATATTTTACAATGAGATTTGTTTGAAATAAGAAATGTGCTAGGGTAGTATGTTTGGGTTGGTTACGGGAATATTTCAACAAGTTCATTTGAAATTGTAACAAATTGACATTTGCATTGTATACTAACACAGTCAAAACCTGATATAACGACATTGAAGGGACCGTATAGTTGCCAACGTTATATCCAATAGTTGTTATAAGCAATACCAAATACATAAGAATAGTTTACTAGGAATTCGGACAAGACCATACAGTCTCGCCGTAATAACTGATATGTTGTTGTAAACGGTGTTGTTATAAACAGTTTTGACTGTATTATAAAGCTGAAGAGTATGCTAGATAGACCATTCATCAAGGAAAGGCTATAGTACCCAGGTGTGTGGAGTTGTTCCCAGAGGACACAGGTGAAACCGATGGCAGGAGCTAGTTTAGAATATTAGTTGTTCATTTATAAGCTTTATACGTAAAGTAGTTATTAAATCTGAAAATGACCATGTTTCTAGCAAATAAAGACAATATTTTTCGATTCTATTCAACAAGGTACCTTAGTGATTAAATCTGATTAATCAATGATTAAGAACCCTAAAAAATATGGCCAAGAGCACATTGACTATGACTGCTAACAAGATGACAATACTAAATGCCATAGTGATTTATTATTTCTTAATTTTTGTTTCATTAGCTCAGGGAGCGACTTCTTAAGTGAGTAACGGGCTAATAGTAATTATTGTTTGTACAAGATCAACACTTACAGCAGCTTTTCCAACCGGAACAGCTTTCAGCACAAAGTTGCCGGCCATTCGGTAGCCATCGAGGCACTTCATCAGTCTATACCCCTCAGAATTGTCTGTGAGACCAATCCTGACTTTCTTGGTGCCATCTTTGTCATTCACGAGATTATCGAGGATAAAATCGGTTATATTACATTCTTGTTTCACTAAAATCTTCACGTCTTGATATTTAGTCTGGAATGAGCAAAACTACATTAGTTAAAACATTTTACATTTTCAGAATAACCTTAGCAACTTGCACAAAATCGTACTTACCTTTGCAGGAAATCCATGTATTGTTATCATCATCTTGGTAGCGTTATATGTCTTACGAATTGGTAAATTCAAGGCATAATATCCTTTAACATATATTTTAACGATTCAGGTTTCAATAAACACTATATTCGCAAAAAACTTGGAATATAAATGCAATGCAAGCAAACCGAAACCAAATATTTGACATATCAACGCACAATGGCGGATTTAAGTGTTGCCACTTGACTAACAAATAAACCATAAACAAAACCATTCCGTACAAAAACTTTACCGGTATTTGTTCGTCGACGTTGTCATTGTCATTGTTAAATGTCAATCAAAGATCCTCGACGAGTTTTCTTTCGTTTAGAGTTTTGTGATAATTTATTTGTGTTCATCAGTTAAATTATTGAAAGAATACTCGTGTTTCACAAACAATGTTACTCACTATATATAATTTACCGTCGGGTGTAAGTTCACAAACGTATCACTTCTTTCAAATCAAGGTAAAAGATGGGAGCGTTGATTTGGAAACTGTGATTTTTTGTTCGTAGACGCGGTATTCCGACGTGAAAAATTTGATAATGGGGAAGTGTGGGCTTACGGAGGTGATATTGGATAACCTGGTGCCGCACCGTGAAAACGGTTCCAAGAAAGTGACAGTGGGGCTGGCCGAGGAAGAAGATGCCGCTATTCTCGTGAGGAAACTGAATGGGTTGCTGTTGGGCGGTCACCAATTGGTTGTTGAATCTCTTAAGAAAAAACAGGTAATACAGCCACTAAGATTACCCACTGACCCAGAGATAAATATTGTAAAAGTAACATCACTCCCTTTCTAGTTGTTACTTATTGGTTTACATTACAAACAATACTTTGGTAATTTTTGATACAATCAAATTTGTCTTTACACAGCCCCCAAGCCAGAATGACCTGTATAAGATGACTCCATCACAGCTGGCACACCAAGATATGTACTCTGCAAGGGTAAGGAAAATGTCTAATTTTCTATTTCAATGCTTTAGATATCATCAGATTTAACATAATTACGTATTGATTAGGAAAAAATATAATAATAAAATAGTATTCCCCACATATCTACAAAAGCCAGCAATGCCTGAAGCACAGGTTCTACCTAGCTCAGACAAATTATACATCAAAACTTTAAGTCAAAGAACAGTTACCTTCATATTCATTACTAGCCTCCGCCAGCAGTTCCACCCGCGTCCCGAGGGAACTACTCTGCACACTTGGATAAAAAGTAGCCTATAGCCTTCCTCGATAAATGGGCTATCTAACTCTGAAAGAATTTTTCAAATTGGGCCAGTAGTTCCTGATTAGCGCGTTCAAACAAACAAACTCTTCTTTCTATAATACACAGTTCTATTCATATCACTATACAGCTATATTGTCCATCATCTGCCTAGCCTAAACTACGTTAGCATTGGCTTCCAGTTTAACTGGACGCATGTTTTACATGGAGCAACTGCCTATCTTCCACATCCCAGTAACCTGGGCAAGTAAATACCCTTTGGTAAGACTGGTTGTCAGACTTACTGATGTAACAACTGCTAAAGATGTTCAAATGACAGCCAGGACCCACCCATTTCTAGTGCCTTCCGAAAAACTATATAGCAGCTATATCTATGAAAAAAGAATACTACAGTGAAACATCCATGTAACAGCCAGCACCACTGATGTCCTTGCCATCTGGACCACAGCAGCCGGCATTACAACAACCGTACTATCAGCAGACCAAATACGAGCCTAGCTTCCAGTTAGGCTTCTCAAACTCCTCACAAAATGCACCTTCCGTAACAGCTTCACCTTTTGGTGCACCCCATGGCACCGCTCAGGTATGTGGAGACTTTTAAATATGTATTTTATTTGGTTAGTCTTAAGATATTTGTATGAATGAATTTACGGCATAAGGTATAATTTTGGGAGATTGAAATTAGTGGTCTCTCAAATATGATTGTGTTGGTGTGTTAACTAAAGCAGTTGATTGAGTTACTGTCGACTCCTTCCATACCTTTGACTACAAGGACAGTAATCATGTTCTTCATATTATCTTCTGCAGTTGCTAGAGAACATGAATGGTCTAGAATGATATGACACATGGAGGTCACTTTCATACACACAAGTTTAATTACCATTTTAGTAAGAGTATTTCGTCAAAAAAGCAGCAGTTCGCAACTAACTTCCGAGCGGTACGCTCATACCCTAGCGTACCCACCTCCTGCTGACACCTAAACATGGTGGTTCTGCGATGTTCTGAACCGCCGTTCAGTTTGACACGAACTATTCCTAGCTTTAAGTATTTTAAACATCAAGAATAGAACAGGTTTGTCATGTCACTGGGAAAATTTAACTCCTGTGTGATATTACCACTTTTTGAGTAAGTATTTAAAAAGCTGTAATAACATGGTGTTTCAGCTTTTAAGTGTCTGTGTGGAAGCTAATTCAAGTACAGTCTCTGCTTAACTTTTAGGCTGATATAGGTGTTGGGAGCATGCAGCATAGTCGTCTACAAATGTAATAAAAAAATTACTACAAATGTAGTAATAAATTTTTTTTTTTTTTGGGGTGTCAAATGGGGCACAAATGTTTTCCACAGAATGGCGCAAACTCACTCGGCTCTAAATGCTATCACTGACTGTACTTGACATTCTTGTTTCGAAATGAGCTTTAGTTTGTCTATACTAAAGCTCTCTCGAACTCACTCAAATAGTTATCTTGCATCGGAGAGTCACATTCTAAGGTAATTTACCTTAAAATGTGACTTGAAAGATATTAAATATGCGGGCTATTGACCATACCATATTCAATAGCTCATCACTTCTCCTTTTATGCATTTATCTGATATGGCAGTTTACATGCATCTACATGTTATAAATATCATCAACATTCTTTCACAGAATACAAACTATGGCTATCCTCAACAACTGTATCAACAGAATCAGCAGCAGAGTCAGTCTATCAGCAGCTTTGATCAGAGGGCGCCACTTGGATTTAGTAACCAAGGAAGCACCCCTAGCGTCTGGTCAACACAAAACGATTGGAATCTTGCTGGCAATGCGTCTGGTGGGAACCAAATTTCCCAACAGAGCAGGGGTACTTCGAGGTGGGACGCTCCTGACGACAGGAGGCCTTCGCGTCACGACCCCCCTCGCGACCACGGACGTGACAGGTCCAGGCGTAGCCGCGGACGTGACGAGCCTCGCGACAGGCGTGACGAAGCTCGCCGTGATTACGGGAGAGACGGTCCCTCGCACGATCGCGGCCGGGACGCACCGCGCGACAACAGGCGCGGTGCGCCCTTCCGCGACCGTGACCGGGACGCGAGTGGGCGGGATCGCGGCCGCGACCCTCCNTGGGCCAGTAGTTCCTGATTAGCGCGTTCAAACAAACAAACTCTTCTTTCTATAATACACAGTTCTATTCATATCACTATACAGCTATATTGTCCATCATCTGCCTAGCCTAAACTACGTTAGCATTGGCTTCCAGTTTAACTGGACGCATGTTTTACATGGAGCAACTGCCTATCTTCCACATCCCAGTAACCTGGGCAAGTAAATACCCTTTGGTAAGACTGGTTGTCAGACTTACTGATGTAACAACTGCTAAAGATGTTCAAATGACAGCCAGGACCCACCCATTTCTAGTGCCTTCCGAAAAACTATATAGCAGCTATATCTATGAAAAAAGAATACTACAGTGAAACATCCATGTAACAGCCAGCACCACTGATGTCCTTGCCATCTGGACCACAGCAGCCGGCATTACAACAACCGTACTATCAGCAGACCAAATACGAGCCTAGCTTCCAGTTAGGCTTCTCAAACTCCTCACAAAATGCACCTTCCGTAACAGCTTCACCTTTTGGTGCACCCCATGGCACCGCTCAGGTATGTGGAGACTTTTAAATATGTATTTTATTTGGTTAGTCTTAAGATATTTGTATGAATGAATTTACGGCATAAGGTATAATTTTGGGAGATTGAAATTAGTGGTCTCTCAAATATGATTGTGTTGGTGTGTTAACTAAAGCAGTTGATTGAGTTACTGTCGACTCCTTCCATACCTTTGACTACAAGGACAGTAATCATGTTCTTCATATTATCTTCTGCAGTTGCTAGAGAACATGAATGGTCTAGAATGATATGACACATGGAGGTCACTTTCATACACACAAGTTTAATTACCATTTTAGTAAGAGTATTTCGTCAAAAAAGCAGCAGTTCGCAACTAACTTCCGAGCGGTACGCTCATACCCTAGCGTACCCACCTCCTGCTGACACCTAAACATGGTGGTTCTGCGATGTTCTGAACCGCCGTTCAGTTTGACACGAACTATTCCTAGCTTTAAGTATTTTAAACATCAAGAATAGAACAGGTTTGTCATGTCACTGGGAAAATTTAACTCCTGTGTGATATTACCACTTTTTGAGTAAGTATTTAAAAAGCTGTAATAACATGGTGTTTCAGCTTTTAAGTGTCTGTGTGGAAGCTAATTCAAGTACAGTCTCTGCTTAACTTTTAGGCTGATATAGGTGTTGGGAGCATGCAGCATAGTCGTCTACAAATGTAATAAAAAAATTACTACAAATGTAGTAATAAATTTTTTTTTTTTTTGGGGTGTCAAATGGGGCACAAATGTTTTCCACAGAATGGCGCAAACTCACTCGGCTCTAAATGCTATCACTGACTGTACTTGACATTCTTGTTTCGAAATGAGCTTTAGTTTGTCTATACTAAAGCTCTCTCGAACTCACTCAAATAGTTATCTTGCATCGGAGAGTCACATTCTAAGGTAATTTACCTTAAAATGTGACTTGAAAGATATTAAATATGCGGGCTATTGACCATACCATATTCAATAGCTCATCACTTCTCCTTTTATGCATTTATCTGATATGGCAGTTTACATGCATCTACATGTTATAAATATCATCAACATTCTTTCACAGAATACAAACTATGGCTATCCTCAACAACTGTATCAACAGAATCAGCAGCAGAGTCAGTCTATCAGCAGCTTTGATCAGAGGGCGCCACTTGGATTTAGTAACCAAGGAAGCACCCCTAGCGTCTGGTCAACACAAAACGATTGGAATCTTGCTGGCAATGCGTCTGGTGGGAACCAAATTTCCCAACAGAGCAGGGGTACTTCGAGGTGGGACGCTCCTGACGACAGGAGGCCTTCGCGTCACGACCCCCCTCGCGACCACGGACGTGACAGGTCCAGGCGTAGCCGCGGACGTGACGAGCCTCGCGACAGGCGTGACGAAGCTCGCCGTGATTACGGGAGAGACGGTCCCTCGCACGATCGCGGCCGGGACGCACCGCGCGACAACAGGCGCGGTGCGCCCTTCCGCGACCGTGACCGGGACGCGAGTGGGCGGGATCGCGGCCGCGACCCTCCGCGCGGCGCCCCCGCCCGCGACCCTCCCCGCAATTACTCCCGAGATGAACCTTCCAGAAGATCCGAGCCCGGCCGTGGTCCGAAACGTCAATACAGTCCACCACGCTCCCAGCAAAGTGGTCGTGTCACGAGAACCTCTGTTCGTCAGCAAGCTTCAACACAACAACAGTCACCATGGAATAAACCTCAGCCTAATAAGACAAAGGCTCAACCTGATTATATTCCGCCTGCAAAACGTCCAAAACCTGGCCTCGGCTATGTCAAGCAGTTTGATAATCAGAAAGCAGATTTTCAAAATAAAAATAACGTAGCCAACGTGCCTGCAAAACCAAAAGCGGCTTTTCAAGCTGCGATTCCGACTCCCCACCCGACTAAGAAGTATCCTAAGAACGCTCCAGAGAGGCTGGAGCTCCGTTCAGCCACGTGGCGCAACCAGCTCACTTCGTTGTTCGCGAAGGAGATCATGAACAACCCGCAGCACAAGACCGACTTGGACGAAACGATGTTACTGTCGGAGTTGAAGCGTGCTATCCGCCACCGCATGGAGATGCTATTCGCGGGTGATCTAGAGGTCACTTATGATGACATGAAAGAGATTTACACTAAGAAATTCAATAACGCAGAAATATTCCAAGAGGTGATCGAGCACATCAACAATCATGGATCCTATGTAATAGACGGCGCGGAAAAAGGTAACTGTAGTTTTTGTGTATTCTACAAGCGTATCGGACTGCATGTTACATGTGGTGCTTTACAAGTCATGTTTTCTTGCTTTCAATCAAGAGAAAGTTTGAAAATATTCTATTTAGGTGCTACATTGTTCTATTATAATGCAGAGCGGTTTGTGCTGATTTATCTCGTAAGGTCTATAGAGTCAATGATCAACGATCAAGTTTGAATTATTCGTAACCTTAAAGTTACTCAGACTGTGGTGCTGAGAAATGTATCGGTATTTTATATTCTAGTTCCACGAACCTGATCAGTATTTGCTTCGGTGTTACCAGTTTTAGAATTTTGGGTTATAAGATTTTCCCAAAAGCTGCGCCCGTGTCCAAGGAGATCTTTTTGTCGGGTCATCTATGTTGGGAGTCCTCGACACTTCTCCTAGATACTAAAATATCTTGTCTCTCCTGCATGGAAATAATGTATTCCTCAGAAGACAATAAAAAGGCGACAAGTGGAGATAATTCTTCCCTGACGCATTCCACGCATTCTAATGGTAGTATTTAGTCCATTTGGAAATACTTGGGAGTTCGTAATTATTGTTTTATATCTTCGATGTTGTGGAGGTCAGACTGGCAGTCGCTCCATGGGTCAGCAAGTAGCAGTAAACTTGGGAAAAGCCTAGACAGATGATTTAAATGGTCGTAGATTTGTGGGTTAGAATACAACGTTCTAATCTACGTTTGTACAACCGTCCGTCTTCTGGCTTGCTACTCTTCTCTTCACATCTTTGGTGGATTTGGACGATGATGCAAAATGGTCTGAATAATTATACAGGCTCAATATTAGCCCGTATACATGTATAGGCATATCTGTTAGATCTGCCTGATACCAAATGTGCAAGCCACGACGAGAGCGGGCAGACAAAAACGTCCGGTGTCTTTCGATGCGTCCTATGTGAGTGATCTGGTCGCGAACGCGAAGTGGCGTGGCGCGGCGAAACAAACCCGAAGCGGCCTATGTGACGCGGCGCACCGTATTTCCTTCAGTTCGCTTCGCATTCGCTTTGATTCCCCCCACGGGGGACGCTTACAGACCTTTTGGTTACAAATTTATAATATGGAAACAAAAAAATTGTCAGCGTTTCAAATCTGGGAGCTGAAAGTTTCCTCGCTTTAATTTTGTTCATCATCTACTAAGATCAAGTAGTGTGGAAATTGATGTCCAAAAATGCAGACCCGAATGTCATTACCTGGATTTTGAATGCGTGGATTGTCAGGCGTTGAATTGAAAAATACCGAAGATTTACCGTCAGGACTTGGGTGTACTTTACCGGAATAAAAGCACAAAAATCTGCATAAACAAATAATAGAAATGTACTCCGCTAGTATCTGGATTTATCGTCCCACGGGGTAATAACCATATACTTTTATTTATTTTTTGGGAAATGACATCCATCTAAGAAACTCCAAATAGGAATTTCTGCATAAATTGCTTGTAATTTTAAGTACTTTATAAAAAGTGTGAGTCCATTCGGTAAAACTTGAGTCTGCACTTTTTACAACAAATATTGACAAAAGAGACTATCCTTCGAGATTGTTTCATTATCTACGAAAGTACAGACGACAGCACCGCAAGTTACCACTATCTGTCAATTTTCTACAATAGACTTTCAACCTTTATCACGGTAGTGGAAGGTTAATGTTCGATTAGTAAAATTTGACAGATTGAGGTAGGTTGACCTGCTGTCATCTGTACATAATTAGAGGGTCAATTTCATCGTCAAGGTTGTGTATAAAGCGCAAATATCGTCTGTCAAATACCGGATATAAATTCAAAAACCTTCTGAACATTTAATTGATTAGGCAAAATATTCTCACAATGCATAATTACTCTTCCTACGTATTCCTTAGTCAAAATATTTACATATTCACCTCTATTATTAAATTAAAACAACAAAAAAAAAAACAAAATCACTCCACTATTTTAAGTGTTATATTATACTTTACAGCAAAGCAACCTCAAAAACTACCCCCTCCTACAAACATCAAGCCCGCTCCTCAGGTGAAAAAGCAAGAAATTGAACCACCAGTACAAAATGCTGATACTACTGAAACTGCGAAAACATTACCTTCATATCCACAAGGAGGTTTGTTTATAATTCTTGGCATTAATTTGCACATTTTGATACGCTAGAGGTGTCATATAAGAACATTTTGTGAGCCCATGACACCCCTGGCGTATCATCGAATTAATATTTTCGCTCGTGGTGAGCAATAATTAATTAATTAAAATAAATTACTGAAGAACTCCATTACAGCTTTGAAATTAAAGATCTTTATACCTTGAGAATGATGGCCAATGTTTTACAATTTTTTTTGTAGATTGCCAAATAACGTATATTTTTCTTTTTTTCAGACAAGCGGCTGAATAAAGGTGAGTATTGTATTCAAATTCGTGGAAAATTAAAACTCCCTAGTATTTCAGACACATTTTCACTACACAATAACACACACACGCACAATAAAACTAAGACTTGGTGTTGCTAGTGCATAAAATGTAAAAGTGGACTAGGGAAAATTTAAATTGGGCTTTCACTTTTCTATTTTATTAATAAGTATCTGGGTAATAAATAATGAGGTATTTTTATTACAGTTCATAAGAAAAATGCACTTGAAATGTTCCTAAATGAAGATGCTTTTCTGTCACAACTGGATGAGGCTACATTGAACGCCATGAATAAGGAGATTAATGAATTATGCTCACAGGTATGTTTAGATATCATTTTTTTTTATTTTTCCTTAGCGACCGTTATTTACATCGATATTGTCAAGCTGTATAGATTTTTTGTTTGAACAACCTGATCTCGGGAACTACTGGATTGATTTGAAAACATTTTATCATCTTCACGCACTTAAGACCATCTGTAATCTGTAAATCGCATTTAATAATATTAGTCAGGATAAGTGTCTAAACACACTGTGCCGAACGTACGCGACCGAAGTTCCGCGGCTGATTTTACGTTCCAACGTATTCGGCTGATATTACACACCAGCAGTGCCGAACTTACGCGGCAGAAATTCAGTTGCGCAATCTTGTGTGTAGGTTCAATATTCGATCAAACCGAACTTCGGTCGCGCACGGAATACATTGCCGCCGAATTGCCGCTGAACTTACGCCCGACCGAAGTTCGGCTGTACGCTATAATTCAAATAGCATTACAGGCGTAATCATGCCGAACTTCGGTCGCGTATCTTCGGCATAGTGTGTTTAGACACGTAGCTGTTTTCATGAAACATAGCATAGTACCAAATTGTTTCTATTTTAGATACCAAAGGAGTTTGAAGATGTACCTCTGCCTGCACACCAGAGGTTCCACAATGCAGTCAAAACTGGCGTTGTCCATGATCTCAAGAAGGTAATTTTATTAAAAATCTCATTTTTTACTTATCATATTCGCCTTCAATAGACATGTAATTTGATATCACCATAACAATTCGTGCAATTAACTCTATTTACATAAGTTTCCTTTAAAGTAGCTTCAGCAGATTTTTGGCTGTAGACACAAGAAATATTGCGTCTTCTGGAAGGTTTATGATACTCCTTTATGTGTGTAAAATTATATTAAAAGGTATGTGGAATGAAAAAGTAATTAGTCCGCCTACATCTTTTAGGCAACCCTAAAATAGGTAGGCTAGGTATACATTTTACGTAGACATGATGTCAAAGACCCTACTCGCCACACTTAATGCATCATATCTTAGTACATACTTTTTAACGTTAAAAAATACTAGTTCAATATTTTTTGCTCATCTAAAAGACGGATTAATTAGAATCAAAATTTATTTTTCTAGGTTTTCAAACTGAACTTCGCAAAACGCAAATTAAACGTTGGTCCAATACTGCTGCGTATTTTCAACACACCTAAAGTTATAACCAGGAGTAAGTTGGCACCGATCCTCGCGGAGTACGGTATCACCAGCCTCAGGAAGTCTCCCAAGAATAAACCCATGTATATCGGAACATGTGACACTTATGATGTACATGATAAACTTTGTGAAATGGGTTCCATTCTTGTTGGTAAGTTTTTGGGAGTCAAAATACTGTTATTTTATATTTTTTGCCAGCCACATCTCCTTTATTTAACCCCTTTTTAGCAGTCATTGTGCCACTAGTTTTAATGTGAATAATAATACTCGAAAACTGCCAATTTATCTTTTTGTTGCGCAACTTCTTCCCAGCAAAAACACATGCGAAGTAGTGAAGGGCGGGCGTTTTTGGGCTGTCTGATGTAATTTTGACGTTCGAAAAATGCTGTTTTCATCCTACTTTGAATTACGATTTCGATTACGACCTGAAACCGTGATCCCTTTAAATTTTTTTAATCTCGTTTCAGAAACATCAACAGTAACATTTAAGCCGTTCCAACTAGCTGGGAATCAAGCTAAAATAGAAAGAGAACAGAAGAAGCGGAATCAAAATGTGCAAGGTTTTGGACAAAATGAAGGAGTTGATGAATGTGATTATGAAGATATTAATGAAGAAGGTGATGGCGAAGGAGATGAAAATAATGGCGAGGAAACACAGCAGAACGGTGATGAACAAACAGGCAACAATGAAGAAGGAATGGAGACTACAAATGCAGATGAAGATAATTTTGAAAATGGTAACTTAGAAGGCGAGGAACCACAGGAAAATATAGAAAATGTTAACACTGAAATTAAGGAAACAGAAACTGATGACAGGATACAAGAAGATCAACAAACAAGTAATATTGAAAGCACAGAAGGAAACAAGGAACCCGATGTCTTACAAGAAGAAAAAACTGCTGAACTTGATACTATACCAAATTACGTGGAACCTTCGGAAAGTATCGACCAAATCAGTGAAATACCTCCTGAAGAGAATGAAGATTTTACCGCCGATATTGATATTGATGCAGAATCTGAACGTATCGGCCAAGACTCCTTTAAAATTGACGCGGAAGGTGACCTGGACACTGACAAAGAACTTTCAGAGCTAAATGCTGAAGATCTGGAAGATTTTAAAACGAAAGTCAATTATGATGAAATTGACATGGTTGATTTAAATGAAGATGACTTGGAAGATTGGTGAAATTCGTATTTTTTATACAAAATCAATGATCAGGTCAATTTTTAGACCAGATATTTCATTAAAAGCAGATTTAACTTTATGTTACTGACAAATCAACAATAAGATTGATTTAAAATGTTGTAGTTTTCAACAATTAGTTTTCCAACTGGAATCAATTCAGTATTAAATTATACATTCGAAAGCAAAACTGTAAAATATTCATGTAATATGTATAAAATTGACGAATTAATGATGTTTTTAGTACATAAGTTTTCTATGTGGTAATAAATGAACTAAGTAATTTAGTAGGGTTGGATTTTTTATTTTTCTTCTTAGCCTAACATCAATCCAACATAAGTCGTTCACTATAAAGAGAAAATTGATGAAATGGCCTATGGAGCCGTCGACACTTACTTTAGACCTGGTCCATAAGTTCAAAGTTCCTCAACGTGCAATGTAAAGGGCCTCTGAGTTTGTGGCGACTAAAATTCTACTCTCAATAAATATACGCTGAAGTGGAAGTGGGCCGGCCTTGGGTTGTGTTGACGGATGGACAGTCGTTGCAGTAGACAGGACATCCATACATGGCGATAGTGGATGGATGGGAACTGCCTAAGGCCGGAATGGTTGGTGCTCATTGGGGGAGGCTTACGTTCAACAGTGGACGGTTAAAAAATAATTTGTTGCAACCGAACGCTTGTGTTCTGTAAATCACCTTTCCTAAAATTTCCGAGTCATAAAATGGGAATTTAAATAAATTTATTAATTTTTAAATTCAGTATAACTGAATGCTCAATCCTTCTCAATGGGGCGTGCAAGTGAAAGCTTATCTAGATGGCGCCAGTGCGCTAAGGACCTATGACAGATGTCAGATCAAAGACTGTCAGAGTCAGAGTAAAGTCAAATTGTGAGTTGGTGCGGGGCGGGCGGGTGAACTGAATGAGATACGGAAGGACGATTCATTGATTTACGGACGATTCATTGATGAGAAGGCCATTCATTAGTTTGTTTGTGTATTATGGGCAGTTTTTCTATTATAGGTTATGCGTGTTTTACGAACAAATAAGAGGGAATTGTTGTTGATGACCTAGTCGTATTCAATGTAATCACTTTAAATACATACCTGAGTATTTATTAATCTTTTCATAGTCAATTTCCTTAAAATGTTTATGACACCCTCTCGCCCTGCTTTTAGGTTCAAATTTTACTCGCTTTATGGCTTTGAGCCCCAATTTTTTTAGTTTATTATCTCGAGGAAAGCTGTGGCCTCCAGCTTCCATACAATCTGGTACACA
>NWSH02000571.1:1406603-1421692 GCA_002382865.2 Heliothis virescens
AGAAGATTGAGCATTCAGTATACTTCATTAAATATATAAAAAATTAATATAATTTACTTAAACAGAAATTCCCAATTTTCTTATGACTCAAATTTAGAAAGTAATTATTTACATAAACAGCAAGCAAATAATCGAAGGTAATGCAACAATATTTAATTTTTTAACCGTCCACTGAAATTAAACCGATGATATCACATCCCCCAATGAGCACCAACCATTCCGGCCTTAGCAGTTCCATCCATCCACTATCGCCATTCAGATGTCCTGTCTACTAAGCAAAACGACTGTCCAATCCTCACACAACCCAAGGCGCCCACCTTCCACTTCAATGCGTAAATATTATTGAGAGTAGATATTTAGTCCCACAAAATATCTCAGAGACCCTTTTACATTGCACTTGAGGAACTTTGAACTTATGGACCAGGTTCGTAAAGTAAGTGTGACTGCTCCATTTAACGGCCATTTCATCAAATTTTCTCTTTATAGTGAACGACTTAGTTGGATTGATGTTTAGCTAAGAAGAAAAGGTTAAAAAAATAATAAAATCCTAAACCTTAACAAAATTATCTTATTTACAATTATAATACCAACGACAAATTAGAAATTATACCCTTATGTTACTAAAAACATCATTAATTACGTCCCAATGTCAAGTAATTATATATTATACAATATACATGAAATATCTATTTTTCTACAAGTTTTAGTCTTAACTTCAAATTGGTACACGTTGAAGAAACTGAAATTATCCATGGAAAAAACTAATTGTTGAAAAACACAACTATTAAATCAATCTTATTGTTGATTTGTCTGAGTAACATAAGTTAAATCTGCTTTTTAATAAATATCTGGTCTAAAAAATTGACCTGATCATTGATTTTGATAAAAAAAATACGAATTTCACCAATCTTCCAAGTCATCTTCATATAAATCAACCATGTCAATTTCATCATATTGACTTTCGTTTTAAAAAATCTCCAGATCTTCGCTTTTAGCTCTGAAATTCTTTGTCAGTGTCAGTCACCTTCCGCGTCAATTAGTAAAGGAGTCTTGGCCGATACGTTCAGATTCTGCATCAATATCAATATCGCGGTAAAATCTTCATTCTCTTCCCGGGAGATAAAATTCACTGATTTGGTCGATACTTTCGAAGTTTCCACATAATTTGGTATAGTATCAAGATTCAGCAGTTTTTTCTTCTTTAGAACATTCGGTTCCAATGTTCCAATTCTGTTGCTCAATCATAATAAGTACAATGATATGTTGATCTTCTTGATCCTGTCATCAGTTTCTGTTTCCTAAATTTCAGTGTAACATTCTAATATTTCCGAGAATCTCTCGCAACTAATCTAAGTTACTCATTAATTCAAATAATATCGTATCGATCTGTCCATGTAGTCTCCTATCCTTCTCATTGTTGCCTTGTCATCAACTCTCTTCTTCTCGTGTCTTTTGGCTCTACGCCATTATCTCTATCTCACAACACAATATCACCTTACTTTCGATTAATAATCCGTCAAGTAAGATCACATATCAGTCAATCCATCATTTTGTCCAAAAACCTTGCACAGTTTTGATTCCGCTGCTTCTGTTCATCTTTCTATTTTTAGCTTGCATTCCCGAGCTATATTGAACAGCATGAAATGTACTGTGGATGCCTCTCATGATAACGAGATTAAAAAAATTTATAAAGGAAGATCACGGTTTCGACTCGTAAATCGATAATAAGCGTCATCTCAAAGTTGAATATTAGGGGAAAAGCAGCATTTTAAGTATCAGACTACCGTCAAACATTACACTCAGACTAAAGCCAAAAACGCCCGCTTCACTACTTCGCATGTGTCTTTTCTTGTCTGGTGTGCGATGAATAATGTGTGAACGCAACAAACATACTAATTGGCAGTTAATGCGCGCTGGTAGCTATATTGATTCACTCATATAAAACAATAATGGCACCAATGGACTGCTAAAAGGGTTAAATAAAGGAGATGTGGCTGGCAAAAAAGAAATATAAAATAACAAGTATTTTGACTCCCAAACTTACCAACAAGAATGGAACCCTTTCACAAAGTTTATCAATTGTACAAATCATAAGTTGTCAACATGTTCCATATACATTGCGTTTTATTCTTGGAGAGACTTCCTGAGGTGGTGATACCGTACTCCGCGAGGATCGTTGCCAAACTTTACTCCTGGTTATAACTTTAGTGTGGTGTTGAAAATACGCAGCATTTATTGGACCAAACGGTTTAAATTTGCTTTTGCATAGTTCAGTTTGAAACCTAGAAAAAATAAATTTGATTCAATTAATCCATCTTTTAGTATGAGCCAAAAAATATTTGATTAACTTAGTATTTTTTAACGTTTAAAAAGTATGTACTAAGATTATGATGCATAAGTGTGGCGAGTAGTCTATTGCCAATTCCATGTCTACGTAAAATGAGTAAATACCTACGTAACCTATCCTTAAATTTTAGGGTTGACCATAAAAAAGACTGTAGGATCGAAACTAAAGCTACTTTTCATCCACATACCTTTTAATAATAAATTATACACCACAGTAAAGGAGTATCATAAACCTTCCAGAAGACGCAATATCTTGTGATCTACAGCAAAAATCTGCTAGACTAACTATAAAGGAAAACTTAAATAAATAGAAGTTAATTTCGACGAATTATATCCCTGAATAATGAATAATTCATAACTATTCATATGTCTATGTTTGATACGGCCGAATATGATAAAGTTAAAAAATGAGATTTAAATAAAATTACCTTCATTAGAGCTCTTGATGGACAACTGACACAGTTTTAAGACACCATTACCATGGAAACCTCTCAGATAATAGAGTAATTTTGCGAGCCAGAATCGGGGGGCCTTACATCTTGCACAACTCCCAATTTGGTATCTTAAGAATAAGAGACAATTTGGTACTATGCTATGTTCATGAAAAGCTACGTGTCTAAACACAACTATGGCGAAGAAGATACGGCGCCACCGAAAGTCGGCGTCCAATGATTACGCTTAATTGCTAATCCTGAATAAATATTAGCGTACAACAGCCGAACTTCGGTCGGACGTAAGTTCAGCGGCAATTCGCGGAAACAATGTAGTTAAACAAAAAGTTGCGCGACCGGAAGTTCGGTTTTGATCGAATAGTGAAACCCTACACACAACGACTGCGCAACTGAATTGTCTCGCGTCCTTTAATTCGAACAAACTGCGTCTCTTGTAATATCAGCCGACATGACGTTGGAACGTTAAAAATCAGCCGCGAACTTCGGTTCGCCGTACGTTCGGCACAGTGTTTACACTTATCCTGATAATATTAATTAAATGCGATTTACAGATTACAGATGGTCTTAAGTGCGTGAAGATGATTTAAAATGTTTTCAAATACAAATCGCAAGTAGTTCCCGATTCAGGTGTTCCAAACAAAAAATCCCTTATACAGTTACAATATCAAAGAAATGGTAAAAACGGGTATCGCTAAGGAAAAATAAAAAAAAATGACAATGGGGCGTGCAAGTGAAAGCTTATCTAGATGGCGCCAGTGCGCTAAGGACCTATGACAGATGTCAGATCAAAGACTGTCAGAGTCAGAGTAAAGTCAAATTGTGAGTTGGTGCGGGGCGGGCGGGTGAACTGAATGAGATACGGAAGGACGATTCATTGATTTACGGACGATTCATTGATGAGAAGGCCATTCATTAGTTTGTTTGTGTATTATGGGCAGTTTTTCTATTATAGGTTATGCGTGTTTTACGAACAAATAAGAGGGAATTGTTGTTGATGACCTAGTCGTATTCAATGTAATCACTTTAAATACATACCTGAGTATTTATTAATCTTTTCATAGTCAATTTCCTTAAAATGTTTATGACACCCTCTCGCCCTGCTTTTAGGTTCAAATTTTACTCGCTTTATGGCTTTGAGCCCCAATTTTTTTAGTTTATTATCTCGAGGAAAGCTGTGGCCTCCAGCTTCCATACAATCTGGTACACAACACTAAGGCAATTTCTTAATAATTGACTTTAATCGCGAATTTCCATACAAAACTGTTTTGTTAATGGTCCTTAACACGCTAGCGCCACTTTGACACTTGCACGCCCCATTTGAGAGGAGGCCTGTGCCCAGCAGTGGGACAATCAAAAAGGCTACTAAAAAAAACTGAATGGGGATACAATAAGAATCTTATAAGAGTTTGTTTAATTCCAGTTGAATAGTTATTTACATATACATTTACATAATTACTATAGGAATTTACAATTATTATACTGGTAACATTTCATTGAAAATAAACAAAAGAGGTTAGAAATTTTGACAAACAAACAATAGCATACAATGTACTTTTTTCTTTTGTTTTTGTTTCCGTTAATTACAGTTTAATTAAGTATCTACCAAGGTCAGTGGCAGTGCTCTCTCAGTCTACAGTGTCAATTGAAGTGACAGTTGTAAAAAATGAAAATATAACAATTAAAAATTAACACAATACCCAGCCTCGTAAGATTTTGGTACAGTCAGCAGCATCAATTCAAAATGCCTAAAATAGCAACGTTTGTGTTCTTCGATATCGAAACAACTGGACTGCCGCACCAGGAGAGAAACAAAACTAAGATTACTGAACTCAGTTTCGTGGCTGCTTTACGTAAAGATATTAAAAACGCTCCTTTTGGAGCCGTACCCTATATTAGTAAGCTGACGCTACTTTTCAACCCGCAGAAAGACATTCATCCTGTAGCAGCCAAAATGACAGGATTGTCCAACGAGTCACTCAAGAACGCGCCAATTTTCAGGGACAACATAGCAACCATAGTCTCATTTTTATCAGATCTTCCCAAACCAGTCTGCTTAGTAGCCCATAATGGTGATAAATTCGATTATAGAATACTACTAGCCGAATTCTTAGATGTCAATGCTAGTTTACCACAAGATTTATTCTGTGTTGACTCTTTGGCTGGCTTCAAACATGTCATAAGAAGTCCTACAACAAATGGAGCCAACACATCTAGCATACGAAAAGATGACTCATTAGCGAGAAGTATTTCAATGGTAGATGATTCATTATTGGAAGAGGACTCGCTGGCCAAAGATAATAATTCATTGATAAGTGAAGATTCTCTCATTAGTGATGATTGGCCTGAATTAGATGTAAGCACTGATGACTGGAAGGAAATCGATTCATTATGCTCCTCATTCTCTGATATGCCACTAGATAATTCAAGATCAAGCAGGAATTTTGATGAATGTAGGGAAACTTCTAAGAATAATAAGGAAACTGAGAAGATAAGTTATACTTTGTCCAACCTTTATAAAAGGATTATGAGAAAGGAGGTTTATAATGCCCATAGAGCTGAAGATGATTGTTTGATGCTCTTGGAATGTGTGGCTGCTACCAAAGAGTTCCTGCCTTGGGCTGATAGGTCATGCAAAAGTATCTATGACATTGTCCCGCTTGACCGTAAAAAGTATAAAAATAATCATTTTACTAGTACTTCTCTTTCCTAAATCATGATTTAGTATTTTTGACTATGTAAACTTGATCATTATATTTTATTTTAATTTGTTAAGTAGAAATTATGTTACAAAAAAATTATTGCTATTTTGATTATTTCAATGATTACTTTAGGTATTGATTTTCTATATTTTTTATGTTGACATAATCATGTTGATTAAGTAAAGAAGCTTCTATTTTTGTTATATATTTTTATAGCTACATAGCATATTGATTTTTCTAATAAAAAACTTGCAATATACTTTGTTTTAGTTGTGAAAGTAACATTCCAATTCCCAGTTACAAACATAATCCAAAATTCATACAGGGTGTCCCTCGACTCGAAGCTAATGAACAGGATCGTAGAGGACAGGGATTTTCGAGGAATCGCGGATCGATCGATCATAAGGTTAAGCTTCGCTTGGCGCGGTCGGTCTGTGGATGGGTGACCGACCATCTTGTCATAACGAGTTCTTCCGTGTTTCGAAGGGCACGATAAATTGGTGGGTCCCAGCTGTCATTTGAACATCAGAAGCCAGAAAGTCTGACAACCAGTCTTACCAATGGGTACGAGTTGCCCGGGTAACTGGGCTGTGGAGGTCAGACAGGCAGTCACTCCATGTAAAACCCTGGTTCTCAGCTGCATCCGGTTAGACTGGAAGCCGACCCCAACATAATTGGGAAAAGGCTAGGCAGGCGCTTGCTAAAAACATAACTCTTGGCAGTCGGCTAAAAAGCTCATAAAAAGAAGAATGCCTAAGAAAAACTTTTTTATTTAGTCTGTGGGTGAAAACGTTAAACTGTCTGTCACGTACCTGTCAACACTGTCAAGGAAGGATTGTTTACTTCTGTCACTTCTGTTTGCAGGCTTTGCAGCGCTAGCGTTTTTCAGCTTTATTTTGAAGATTTCTACGTTCTATCACATTAAGCTGACTTAATAATTATCCCAAACCAACATGTCTATTATAGCCGTAAAAGGAATCCCACAGAAGGTAATAAAAGTACCAGTACAAGTTATTAATTCAAACTTTTTTATATTCATGTGTACAGCACCGACTGAGGATTTCTACATGATATCTAACTTTTAATTTACAGTGGAATCTAGGTTACGTGGTGAAGATGTTAGCTAAAACTATAAATGGTCATTTTGAAGCGCTCAACTTCCAGTCTAAGACCAGGTCACAGAAAACAAAGGTCTGTTATTTGCGCTTGTCCGAGAAGTTGGATCCAGTAAGAGTGGTTGAGAAGATCAACACAGCTGTATATCCTCAGCAGTTCCAACCGATGGCGCTCATCCCGGATCATGTACCTGATGTAAGTTGTTCAGACGGCAGGACATCAATCTACATCAATTTGTCAAATTTCTTTAATAGATTTTCAACCCGTTGGTTGACCTGCTTCTGTGCTATTAGGGCCCTTTCCGCCTGACCACTTTTAAAAGTTTGCGCTCAAATCCTGCTGTGTTGCTTCAAGAAAATCCCTTGTAGATTTCAACTATTAGAAGAGAGTACTTTATCATATCAACAAGCAGGAATGAACTTAGTGGTGGTCAGGCAGGAGTGGCTGCAATAGAACTGGTTTCTACTAAGAAGATACTATTCATTTTGCTTATTGCTTGGTTACTTTTAACTTTACTGTGTGATAGTATATTTATGGCCAGTTTCCAGACAGGCTCCAGATAAAGTTCTAGGTAGCTGACAAAGCATGCCATAGAAAACTTGTCAAAATTAAAAAAAATCAATGCGACTATCTATCACATAGCTATCTAGAATCTGTAAAACTTTGTTGTTGTTAATGTTTTTTAATAGACAAAACAATTGCCATTATAGATTCCCTTAGCTGCTAAGCCCAAGAAGATACCACAGAAGATACGCCGGTCACTCAAACTGAGACTGGAAGATACACCTGATAAGGTACATTTTACTTTTTTTTGGAAATCATTACATAGTATAAGACAAAGTCACTTTTTCCTCTCCCTATGGCCTTATGTATGCTTTAATCTTTAAAAGTATGTAATGGATTTTGATGTGGTTAAATAGAGTGATTGAAGAGAAAGGTTCATATTATGTATAATAACATCACTTAAATACTTTAGAAAAACTGTTATATTTGAGGTTTCTAATTGCACCCATGCAAAACCAGGGCAGGTTGTTAGATAGTAATATAATAGATGTTTCACTTCAATAAATGAAATATTTTATTTGGTGATATGTTCCAGGTAATAACAATAACAAACTTTGAGATTATAGCCGAGATGCAGGCAAAGTACCCGGGCCTGTATGAACTTAGCAAGAAGACCAACCATGCTCTATTGGAGGAAATTGCCAAGGTAATTGTTACTCAACATGTTTTGATGCACAACATACAAGGTTTTATTATCATTAGCTTGTGTTAACCAGCCATATCGTCAACAAACCTTATAAGAAAAAAATATAATTCTCGACTTTAATGGGAGGTGTGCAAATTGCAGAAGCAAGTGTACACCTTGCCTAACTGCCTACCATATAGTTTTTTTTCCTTCTCATCTTAATCCATCCTAAGGTTGTCTGGAACCTAAACTAATTAAAGTAGGGGACATAATGGGCGCATTATGTCCCCTACTTTAATTAGTTTTAGATTAAAAATGTAAAAAATGGTGTACCTAATAAAGTATAAAGTACATCTATCTAATTCAACTTAGGTGTCCATAACAAAAGGATTTATGTCCAATCACAATGCCATTGGATGAGTATGATAAACATCCAGATGTCCTTCACAGAAAATCCACGAGCGTATCCGTGAAATTGGCGACAACAATCCAGAGACTTTGGAGTCATGCTTCAAGCTGAGCCAGAGCTACCGGCGTGCACACCCGCACTTCGGCGACTTCCAGCTCGTGCTCAGCACGCTGCACGCGCACGAGGACAGGGCGCATGCGCCGCGCACGCAGCTGCTGGAGGAGGAACTGGCTGCGGTACCACAGAACACGCACAGTAAGTACACTACATCACTTCCAGCTCGTGCTCAGCACGCTGCACGCGCACGAGGACAGGGCGCATGCGCCGCGCACGCAGCTGCTGGAGGAGGAACTGGCTGCGGTACCACAGAACACGCACAGTAAGTACACTACATCACTTCCAGCTCGTGCTCAGCACGCTGCACGCGCACGAGGACAGGGCGCATGCGCCGCGCACGCAGCTGCTGGAGGAGGAACTGGCTGCGGTACCACAGAACACGCACAGTAAGTACACTACATCACTTCCAGCTCGTGCTCAGCACGCTGCACGCGCACGAGGACAGGGCGCATGCGCCGCGCACGCAGCTGCTGGAGGAGGAACTGGCTGCGGTACCACAGAACACGCACAGTAAGTACACTACATCACTTCCAGCTCGTGCTCAGCACGCTGCACGCGCACGAGGACAGGGCGCATGCGCCGCGCACGCAGCTGCTGGAGGAGGAACTGGCTGCGGTACCACAGAACACGCACAGTAAGTACACTACATCACTTCCAGCTCGTGCTCAGCACGCTGCACGCGCACGAGGACAGGGCGCATGCGCCGCGCACGCAGCTGCTGGAGGAGGAACTGGCTGCGGTACCACAGAACACGCACAGTAAGTACACTACATCACTTCCAGCTCGTGCTCAGCACGCTGCACGCGCACGAGGACAGGGCGCATGCGCCGCGCACGCAGCTGCTGGAGGAGGAACTGGCTGCGGTACCACAGAACACGCACAGTAAGTACACTACATCACTTCCAGCTCGTGCTCAGCACGCTGCACGCGCACGAGGACAGGGCGCATGCGCCGCGCACGCAGCTGCTGGAGGAGGAACTGGCTGCGGTACCACAGAACACGCACAGTAAGTACACTACATCACTTCCAGCTCGTGCTCAGCACGCTGCACGCGCACGAGGACAGGGCGCATGCGCCGCGCACGCAGCTGCTGGAGGAGGAACTGGCTGCGGTACCACAGAACACGCACAGTAAGTACACTACATCACTTCCAGCTCGTGCTCAGCACGCTGCACGCGCACGAGGACAGGGCGCATGCGCCGCGCACGCAGCTGCTGGAGGAGGAACTGGCTGCGGTACCACAGAACACGCACAGTAAGTACACTACATCACTTCCAGCTCGTGCTCAGCACGCTGCACGCGCACGAGGACAGGGCGCATGCGCCGCGCACGCAGCTGCTGGAGGAGGAACTGGCTGCGGTACCACAGAACACGCACAGTAAGTACACTACATCACTTCCAGCTCGTGCTCAGCACGCTGCACGCGCACGAGGACAGGGCGCATGCGCCGCGCACGCAGCTGCTGGAGGAGGAACTGGCTGCGGTACCACAGAACACGCACAGTAAGTACACTACATCACTTCCAGCTCGTGCTCAGCACGCTGCACGCGCACGAGGACAGGGCGCATGCGCCGCGCACGCAGCTGCTGGAGGAGGAACTGGCTGCGGTACCACAGAACACGCACAGTAAGTACACTACATCACTTCCAGCTCGTGCTCAGCACGCTGCACGCGCACGAGGACAGGGCGCATGCGCCGCGCACGCAGCTGCTGGAGGAGGAACTGGCTGCGGTACCACAGAACACGCACAGTAAGTACACTACATCACTTCCAGCTCGTGCTCAGCACGCTGCACGCGCACGAGGACAGGGCGCATGCGCCGCGCACGCAGCTGCTGGAGGAGGAACTGGCTGCGGTACCACAGAACACGCACAGTAAGTACACTACATCACTTCCAGCTCGTGCTCAGCACGCTGCACGCGCACGAGGACAGGGCGCATGCGCCGCGCACGCAGCTGCTGGAGGAGGAACTGGCTGCGGTACCACAGAACACGCACAGTAAGTACACTACATCACTTCCAGCTCGTGCTCAGCACGCTGCACGCGCACGAGGACAGGGCGCATGCGCCGCGCACGCAGCTGCTGGAGGAGGAACTGGCTGCGGTACCACAGAACACGCACAGTAAGTACACTACATCACTTCCAGCTCGTGCTCAGCACGCTGCACGCGCACGAGGACAGGGCGCATGCGCCGCGCACGCAGCTGCTGGAGGAGGAACTGGCTGCGGTACCACAGAACACGCACAGTAAGTACACTACATCACTTCCAGCTCGTGCTCAGCACGCTGCACGCGCACGAGGACAGGGCGCATGCGCCGCGCACGCAGCTGCTGGAGGAGGAACTGGCTGCGGTACCACAGAACACGCACAGTAAGTACACTACATCACTTCCAGCTCGTGCTCAGCACGCTGCACGCGCACGAGGACAGGGCGCATGCGCCGCGCACGCAGCTGCTGGAGGAGGAACTGGCTGCGGTACCACAGAACACGCACAGTAAGTACACTACATCACTTCCAGCTCGTGCTCAGCACGCTGCACGCGCACGAGGACAGGGCGCATGCGCCGCGCACGCAGCTGCTGGAGGAGGAACTGGCTGCGGTACCACAGAACACGCACAGTAAGTACACTACATCACTTCCAGCTCGTGCTCAGCACGCTGCACGCGCACGAGGACAGGGCGCATGCGCCGCGCACGCAGCTGCTGGAGGAGGAACTGGCTGCGGTACCACAGAACACGCACAGTAAGTACACTACATCACTTCCAGCTCGTGCTCAGCACGCTGCACGCGCACGAGGACAGGGCGCATGCGCCGCGCACGCAGCTGCTGGAGGAGGAACTGGCTGCGGTACCACAGAACACGCACAGTAAGTACACTACATCACTTCCAGCTCGTGCTCAGCACGCTGCACGCGCACGAGGACAGGGCGCATGCGCCGCGCACGCAGCTGCTGGAGGAGGAACTGGCTGCGGTACCACAGAACACGCACAGTAAGTACACTACATCACTTCCAGCTCGTGCTCAGCACGCTGCACGCGCACGAGGACAGGGGCACGTGCCTATATACTAGGATCGGCTTCCAGTGTCACTGGAAGCGAGCAGATTACCAGAGCTTAACCCGCAATGCAGAAAGAGGATTGTTATAAGTTTGACCATTTTGAGCCCGCCTGTCGCAACGAAGCTCTTGAAAGAATGGACCGATTTTTATGCAGGTTTTTTTTAAACTGAGAACTGGTCTGCCATTTGTGTTCTAGGGTTAACTGTGCTTAGGTCTGTGTTAACTGTGTGTTAGGGTTTAGGCAAACAAACCAATTTTATTACCAAAAATTTCAAATCTCTTTTACTTACGGATGCCTAATGCCCTGTCAATACACAGTACATTACAGTATGTTCTGCCTCGTTGGTATAGTGGTCGCACAGCCGACTGCTGTGCACGAGGTCTCGGGTTCGATTCCCGGGACGGGCCGAAGTCGCTTTGTGGGTTTTAGAAACTTTCACAAAGCAGCCCGGAGTTGGAAGTTGGTGATTGATACACCCGTGCATCGGAGAGCACGTTAATGTCGGCCCTGCGCCTGATCTCTCTCCGGTCGTGTCGGATTGCCGTTCCGTCAGGTTATGAGAGTGAGGGAATAGGGAGTGCACCTGTGTCTGCGCAAATGCTTGTGCACTATAATATGTCCTGCGCAGCTGGCTGATCTCCTTATATGAGAACAGCCACCGTGGCCGGCAATCGGCTAGGACGCCATCATGTTTCAAGATAATTGACATGTCAAATGTTTCAGCGATCGACAACTTGCCGTACGAACAGGTGCAGAAAGCAGTTATGAGATATTCAGACAGGATCATCAAAAAGGTAAGGAGTCTTGCATATTTTTATTAAAGCTAGGTTTTACAGATAAAGTGTATGAATAATGCACCTAAATATCTAAATCTTCGTCATGATTATTCTGTCAAAGTCAAAACAGGTAAAAAGATACCCTTACCTTTCAAAATAACTGAATTATATTGAATTTAGTTGCCCATTTTAAGACTAGCATTCTATACGAGATAATATCTAAAAAAGCAAGAAAGAAACTCCATGGTTGCTCTGTTTAATAGTTTTAACCATTTTCAGGTGACAGAACACGTGAATAACTTAAAGTCAGAAGCGATGGAGGGCGATACTGAAGACGAGATCGTGAGGAAGAAGGTTCGAGAAGAACTCAAGAAAATGGCGCCATTTTTACCGCTGGTGAGTTCATATTAATATTACGTGTACTATAAAATGTCTGCTGGAGGTTTATCAGACTTTATTTATTTATTGGTTTTACCCGTGATGAGGACAAGTTTTTTTTTGTTATTCTTCTTAACGAAGACGATAAAAATATCGGAGTGGGTTTAGGCTTTCATTTTATAAGTGTTAACAATACAAAAAACCGCCCAAGTGCGAGTTGGTCTCGCGGACGATGGGTTCCGTACCATTATCTATGAAAAAT
Source organism: Heliothis virescens (assembly GCA_002382865.2). Lineage (NCBI taxonomy): Eukaryota > Metazoa > Arthropoda > Insecta > Lepidoptera > Noctuidae > Heliothis > Heliothis virescens. Next base: position 1,419,407 of record NWSH02000571.1, read on the forward strand.
GAACTATCTATTACCTACTCGTACAACTAACCCAAATACAAACCTTTTATCGGGCAGCAAAAAATAACTTTGTTTTTCATACAAACATATGAATAACAAAGTTATTATTTGCGGTTTCTTTTACCAGAGCAAACCTAACTAGAGCAAACCTAACAGAAAACCTAACTAGAGCTAACTTAAAAGAAAACCTAACCAGAGCAAACCTAACAGAAAACCTAACCAGAGCAAACCTAACCAGAGAAAACCAAACCAGAGCAAACCTAACTCAAAACCTAACTAGAGCAAACTTAATAGAAAACCTAAACAGAGCAAACCTAACAGAAAACCTAACCAGAGCAAACCTGATTAGAGCAAACCAAACTGAAAACCTAACCAGAGCAAACCTAACAGAAAACCTAACCAGAGCAAACCTAACTAGTGCAAACCAAACCTAACAGAAAACCTAATCATATCAAACCTAACCAAAGCAAAGGGAGGGCAATTCGGGCTGCATATATTGAAAAATATTTTTTCGCGGAAATAGCGTCCCTGGAACGTACTGAGGCCGATGTGAACACTTACGCTCTGATCCGGGCTCTAGTGTCCACACAGGAACCTTCTTAACAACGAATTTTATTAAAAATACTTAGGACAAATCGTCTTCAGTAAAGTTATCGGAAAACGGACTTGGCCTGGGCTGTTTTCGACAATACTTCATAGGCAACAGCCCCTAGTCACAGGCCATATAAAAGTTTCCCCGCTTACCTAATTAATGACCGGCTAAAGCATTCTAGCCGCTTAGATATTATAAGACTTCTGATTTCCCCTTTACAGGAATCAGACATTATTGTATTTTGGACACTCCACATAACGGGGAATTTTATTTAACGCCGTGCAACGAGTCTCTTGACTGTTGCACCTAGTCTAGGAATATTTATATACATTTTAAAAATAAGTTATTTTTAGCCATAACCTTGGTTTTTACCAAAAATCTTGACTATTTTATACAATTATTTGCTACTTGATTATTTATTTTGTTTAATTTAATTTACTCATTTGTTGACTTTATTATTATTTTAAATTGATTATCTGCTCATATTTTATTTACACACATTTATCCCCCCTACACAGGGATAAATCCCCTATCCCCTGACAAGATGTTTGGCATGAGAACTCCAGTGGCAAGAAGGACCAGGGCTAGAGTGGAGAGCGTAGAATCGGGGAGCACTGCTGAGGCGGGGCATTTACTTAGGCGCAGTGTCGAAGAGCGGGAGGCTGAGAATCTCAGTGACGCCCGCTCTTTAAAAACACCATCACCTTTGCCAAAGACCCCAAAAAAGTCCCCTCCTAAGCTCAAACCCAAAGCTGCGCTCCCACAAGAAGCACGACTTGAACAAACCGAGAACTCTTCGCCACTCAGTTCGCCACCAAGCTCGCAGTCAACACAGCCGACTCGATATGTTAGCCGTATGTCAGAAGCCAAAGCCTGCCTCTCAAAGGTTAAAATGCAGGTGGTGAGCTCTCGGAACCTTAAGAAAGAAATAGCTTATGAGATCACAAAAGCAGCNCCGAGAACTCTTCGCCACTCAGTTCGCCACTAAGCTCGCAGTCAACACAGCCGACTCGATATGTTAGCCGTATGTCAGAAGCCAAAGCCTGCCTCTCAAAGGTTAAAATGCAGGTGGTGAGCTCTCGGAACCTTAAGAAAGAAATAGCTTATGAGATCACAAAAGCAGCCGAGAGACTCTACCACCTTGTAAAGGAGGCAGAGGCAGACAAGGGCAGCACATCTGAGCCGGTTAAAACTGCTGAGCCCATCCCATTGCCGCAGACCCCGCGACTAGAGTTTCCGACAGAGCTTGTGAGTCAGCTTATGGACTCTCTCCAGAGTCATAACAGGGCTCTGGAAGACTGCAAGCAGCACACGCAGGCTCTGTCGGAGCAACTTAAAGACGCTCCCCGGTACGTGGCTGGACAGGGACCCACATTCGCTGAGATCGCCGCAACCTCGAAAAGGCAGATCCGGGAGCCCCTTCACTCAGTGATCATATCATCTACAAGTGATCAGGACACTAGTGAAGGGGTTATCGAAAAGCTGAGGGCGGCGGTCGACGCAAGAAATGAAGGCACACGCGTCGAGAGGCTGCGGAAGGTTAAGGATCAGAGGGTAGTTGTTGGCTTCGGAACCCGGGCGGAGATGGCAGAGGTCAAGGAGAGGATCATGAGGGCGGGAAACCTAGTGGTAGAGGAGGTCAAGAATAAGGACCCGCTCATCATCATTAAGGACATCCTCTCCTGCCACACGGA
>NWSH02000571.1:1432617-1473101 GCA_002382865.2 Heliothis virescens
TATGCTGATGACATGGTGCTGCTGAGTGCATCAGTATGTGGCATTAAGAGATTGCTTGCGATCTGTGAAGAGTATGCCAAGCGGCACGGATTAAAATATAATCCACTTAAAAGTGAAGTCATGGTCTTTGAGGCCAGTGGAAACAGTACATGTAAAGTGTTTCCCAACATTGCACTCAATGGCACAGAATTGCGACGGGTGCTTAAATTCAAGTACCTTGGACATGTGCTGACCTCTGACCTCAAGGACAATGATGATATAGAAAGGGAACGGAGGGCGCTGGCAGTGAGAGCGAACATGATAGTTCGCAGGTTTGCACGTTGTTCGATAGACGTCAAGCTTACACTTTTCAGGTCTTACTGTACATCATTCTACACGTGCAGCCTGTGGGCTAACTATACTCAAAATTCTTACAGTGCCCTCCGAGTCCAATTTAATAATGCCTTCAGGATGCTGATGGGGCTGCCGCGATTCTGTAGTGCATCGGGGATGTTTGCTGAATATCGTGTCGACTGCTTTTATGCTATGATGCGTAAAAGATGCGCATCCCTGGTGCATAGAGTACGTAGCAGCGCCAACAGCATCCTTAGCATGATCGCTAGTAGATTAGACTGCACTTATATTAGTCACTGCGGCGCCATTTGTCATGGATTGGCGCTCAAGTGATTGAGCAGTGATTTTGTTATTATTCTGCATTTTAATATTTTTAAGCATTACTAACACTAGTGTATAAGAACATTGTTACTAACAAAATGGATACTATGGTCTAAAATAAATAAAATTATTATTAAAAGAAAACCTAACCAGAGCAAACCTAACAGAAAACCTAACCAGAGCAAACCTAACAGAAAACCTAACCAGAGCAAACGTAACTAGTGCAAACTAAACCACAGCAAACCTAACAAAATAATCACAGAAATACATTATTTGTGAAAATTTCAGCTTTCTAGCTATCACGGTTACTGAGATACAGCGTGGAGACAGACAGACACAACGAAGTCTTAGTAATAGGGTCCCGTTTTACCCTTTGGGTACGGAACCCTAAAAACACGATATTTTCACGCTTTATTGACTAACAAAAGATTATTATTTTTGACAGTTCTTTCTAAGTAATATCGATGTGTTTCTTTTATGATAACGTTTAATATATTCCATACAAGACGTAGTACCGACCTACCAAAAAATCTAGTAAATAATTTGAAACTGCGAACTGATTTGAAATTAATTTNTACCTTTTGGGTACGGAACCTTAAAAATGTGGTGGCCAATTTAGGCAAACACTAATATAACTTTTCTAGTGTATGTTTGCTTAAGGCGCATTGGCGATTTGCAGGTATCCTCAAGATGTTTACTTTATCTCAAAGTTTTTGTTTAAACAATTTTTCAATATGTTATGTGTGTAGATCGTGAGGCAGGTGGTGACCAAACATTTTGTGCCGCAAAAGACGGGATATCAAAGGATGAGGGTAAGTTGATAGTTATAATATGTATATCTTCAATATTATTATCATTTATAGCATTATTAACACTCAGGGGGGGAGGGGGGATCATCTGATGATTTCCCATCAATAAAAAAAGGGCTTGTGATGTTACAGTTAAGTAAAATTTTCACCTAAAACGCTAGCACAAATATAATGAAAATATCTATAAAAGAAAGTCAAAGCCAGTTTCACAGGTTCTAGATAAAGTTCTAAATAGTTATCTGACAGATAGTGCCATAGAAATGTTTTTAACTTTGACAACTTTTCTATGGCATGACCTCTCAGATAACTATCTAGAACCCTATCTTTAACTTGTGAAACTTTATCTAACAGATAATGCCATAGAGATGTTTTTAATTATTAAGTATAACATTAAATATGATAATAATGGCATGATCTGTCAGATAGTACAGTAGTAGTATATACTTTATCTGGAACATTAATATTCTCTAAATACTTTTTTCCTTCTCCCTAGATATACGGCGAGCCATTCCTACCTTCTAAAGAGACGATGGCGCCGTTCGTCCGCCGCTACCAGCCGGTGAGGGTGAACAGGTCGGAGCGCGTCTACAACTTGTTGCGGTTCTACGTGCCGCCTGCGCATGTCGCCTCGCTGTTAGCTATGGACGGAACTGTGCTGAGTATGTATGATTTTTTTGTGCCATATTTGACCACCTTTTTGGCCTTAATTAGGTACAGACAACAGCACATCAAGTTACCACAATCCGTCAAATTTCTGCAGTAGATTGTCAACCTTATCACAATGGAGGTAAGTTAATGTTTGATTGGTAATATTTGACAGATTAGTATACGTTGACCTGCTGTTGTCCGTACCTACGGGGTTGTTGTGTTTTTTCCATAATGGTCTACTAACCTTGAGATCTTTTCATGTTTATGCATGTATTTGTTTTGGGGTGATGTGCGAAGGTGAAGGCCCATAGTTTTGACCTTCTTGGACTCGACTTTTGATCATTTGTAGATCCCTTCTTGGATTTTTTAACCTTTTTATCTTTTCTCCTAATCTACTTTTGACATTGGTGTTGATGTACGCCATTTTGAACTCGTAACAAATAGTTTTAAGTTCTATTTTGATGATTTTAACTTCTTACCAAAATGTTAGGGTGTTACTTAACCATCGATCGACGTCCATCTATTGTTGGTAGAAAATAATGGGTCGGCGTGATCATTGTGGTCGAAATTGTCGGTCGCCGTCGACCGTTCCATTTTATCATCGACTAGCCGTTTTCCCGCGGTTTCACTCGCATCCCGTGGGAATTACTGCCCGTACCCGGATAAAATATAGCCTATGTCACTCGTGGATAATGTAGCTTTCGAATGGTGAAAGAATTTTTAAAATCGGTCCAGTAGTTTTTGAGCCTATTCATTACAACCAAACAAACAAACAAACAAAGTTTTCCTCTTTATAATATTAGTATAGATAGATTGATAGTCGATCGATGGGACTGGTAGGTAACACCCTTAATTGCCTTCCTCTTTCTTAGGGTCAATTCACACCGAGACGCGACGCGACGCGACGCTGCACGCAGATTTTACATAGAGCTACTCAAAATATACTTTATTCACTACACGAAACGATACACATTTAATTGTGAGAATTCAGATACGTTGCGCTGCACCTCGAGACGCCGCGCGGCGCATCTTGACGCAGCGGTGACGTGCGGCGGGCAAGATCGGTGCTGCATCTCGCGATTTGCTTTGTTTTTAAGATACGTCTCGCGACGCCGTGAGGCGTCGCGCTACATCAAAGCCGCGTCGCGTCGCGTCGCATCTGGGTGTGAATTGACCCTTACCACATAAATTCACCATTCATTCCGACCATGTCTTTCACAACCCAATCACCATTTATAACCACCCTTTTCCTCAGATGGAGCAAAACTAGTGATTCGCACATGCGACCTCCCGACATACAAGGTGTCGGCGGCTGCCTTAGCTGGTGCCGACGCTGCAGGGGAACACGACGACCAGGTCGAAGAGGAAAATGAAGACTGGAGCGATATCATGCAGGTTAACTGCTGAAACATAGGAATTTGGGATTGTGGGCCTAGGATAACTGAAGATAAAGTATTCGTAACTAATTTAAAGTGTTATATAAAGATGAATTAATGTGACTCTTTTTGAAATGAAATGATTATTATTATAAAGCAACATTAATGTTGAACTTACAAAAAGCTAAATCGAGAGAATGTGAATGAACTTCTTTTATGAGGTTGAGTAGCCTCAAAGTGTAACAATATAAAAGTTAAGTTTCTTAAAAAAAGTAAGTGAGAAAGCTACTTTCTTTAAGATTTGCTGAATGTGTTACCAATCGGTTTTCTTTTGTAAATGGTTCGAGTTAGGCCCTTGACTTGATATAATTTATTAATTTAATACCAGTTAAAATAAAGAGGATTATGCCTCTTACACTGACATGTGAACATAATGAATTTGTAAGTGAGAAAGACGAAAAATTTATTGATTTAAGTTAATAAAGAAAACCACATCTTTATGAATAAATGTTTTTATTTCAGATCTTTTCAAAAATAAAAAATAATTTCAAAATAAATAGTTTTGCGAATATAAAAATGCATTGTCAATGCAACAAAGTGCAATAAATTGAGAAGATACATATTATATATTTTTTCATATGATTTTACACAAAAAAGCTTTTTTTGTATAGAGCTAATCGCACAGAACTAAACACGGACGTCTTGCCCATAGATGATCCATAGACAAAACGCTCTAGCACATTGGAATGGATAATCGGTGGATTAAAAAAATACTGTTTAAATTAAACACTATTTTGCGACATGAATCGACTATTCATAACAGCAAATAACAGTGATTAAATACAAAAATATGTTTTTAGTTATTTTAGTCAATTACACAGATACAATACCCGTATAGAATGAAAATTAAGTCATTACATTAACCTTAATTTATAAAATATATTTTGTGACTTAGACGTACGAATCTCACGTACACTTAATTGCAAAAAATTGTACTCACAATAATTTTAGTAACATCGTTAATTTTTATGCAGGAAAGTGTAACAATTTCTTATAAAATGACGGCAACAGGTATATTCAATGTACATTTTGCGTATATAGGCCTTAGCTACTGACAATAAGGCATGTTTAGGTTTGACGTTTATGCGTAGACTGTGCGATTTAGCCATTCTTCGAGAGAGAAGGTAGCGTATTCACCGCCCGACGATCTCCCTTTGAACGTATCTGAAAAATAAACAATAATATAAGAATTTTTCATAATTTTTGGCGCGAACGTTAACAGTTAGTAAGCGTTATAGTGCGGGGACATTTTGCAAAGCATTTTTTGTCGATTATTAGATTTAATTTCGTTTTGAAACGACCATCGAAAGCGTGTTGATATACTTGTAAAATGTCCTGAAACTGAAGTGGTTACTGTTTGCGAATAGTTTATATATTTTCTATCAAATTAGTTACGTAATAAAATATGAATAGCGATGATTATAAAATACTTTATGGTACTATCGCAAACAATAATAAAGATTTTTGAGGGCTGTGTAGGAGGTATCTTTACACAAAATCTCCAATTAAAATAGTGCTCAAAGTCAAAAATATTACAACGCCTTATTGTTTCTTGTATTTTTCCTCTTTTTTTGGAGTGAGCTTTTTAATTTTATGATGTACCGAAAAGCAACTTAATTAAAAGTTGCATTCTGAAGAGAATCCAATTCTAAATATAAGCGGGTAGCAAGGGTGGGAGAGGGATAAAGGCACAAGTGCGGACTTGTCTGAGAAATTTAACTTTCGAACGACATCGAATTTTACGAGAACCGTACACGCCATAACATTTTTGACCTGGCAACATTAACCAACACTTTAAACCCTGGCAACACATCCTACCCAGCCCAGTGTAGTGACATAGTGACTGCGGGTGTGACATATAACGCAGTATATATTACGTAGTGGGCCGCGCCGGGGGCCGGTCACTTGTTCCACTGCAGCTCGCGCTCCAAATTCTCTAAAGGCTCGTTGTTTGCTGTTGTAGGTATTACCATTATTGTTTTGTGTCTTTTTAAAGTACAGATTACATCGAAAGTGTTAAATAAGGAGCTCTGTTGCAGTTTAATTTGATATCAAAATTAGCACTTTTGATGTTAACTGTACAGTTTATTTTATAATTCAATACCTACGAGACCTGCTGCTCTTTTGACTTTTATGTGCTAACATAAGTAGCTTATGTAATAAATATACTAACTACATTATCAATTTAAAAAGTCTATACGCTATTGTTATTACAAAAAACAAAATTTTATTTGAAATATCTATATAATATATATAATATTTATACTTCACACATCATTTATCTACGCTAATATTTATAATGAAGAAGACGTGTTTTAGTCTCCAAAAGTTGCGAAGTTAATGAACTGATTTGAAAAATTGTTGTTTGGGAAACTTTCACGCTGTCCCCGGGCAATATAGGCTATTATTTATCCGGATACGGGAGTTTTTACAATCACAAGACAATAAGCAAAAACATGCTTTACATTTCGATAATCTACTGCCATAGAAAATAAATACTTCTTTAAAATTTTCATATCCAGCTATACTAACTAATTTACTCATGCCTCATCAAGTACTTATTTTGTAAAAAAATACTAATTATTATGAAAATGTTGGAGACTTACCGATCATAGTCTTGAGTCGCACCGAACACATTATGAAGTCATCGAATTGAATGTAGCCGTCTGAGGAACCATATCTGTACGAAATACAAACACTAATATTGAAAAAGTATTCTTAAAGTGTTTTATGACAAAGCAGCCAGTACCATGAATTAAGATGGTATCATAATTAGTAAAAATAGATGTACAAGTCAGTTAGGCATTCGCTTCATATGTAATTAATTTTTATTTGCATTTCAATACGATTAAGTCCACTTTGATATATTCATCATCTTGAATATACCTGAACACTTATTTATAACCCTTTGTTATTCAGGTGAAGATACCTACAGCTAAGATGAAGTCATTTCGTAATCAAAGAATGCTATATGAAATTCAAAATGTATTTATTTTTGCAAAAAAAAGCTCTTGAATGCTGTTGTTTGATAGAAGTTTATATTTCCCTGAGAAAAGGGTACATCATTAACAGGCTGTTCCGTAATTTATTGTAACTTTTCGATTTATCATAGAACTTCGTATATACAACAAATGTGGCAATACGTGTGTACCTGTGGGCGAGCACGTTGAGCACGTGCGCGTTGACAGTGTATCCAGCAGAATGCAGCGCGTCGCGCAGGTGCTGCGGGGGGATAGCACCGCGACCCTCCGTGTCGTATAGACGGAACACCGCCTAAACAAATTATTATAATGCTAAACCACTGTTTATAAACTTAAGTAAGTAAGGTATTATGTACATAAACGTATTTATGCACATATTTTTTTTTATCGATGGGAAATCATCAAATGACTGAGATTATTATCTGGAACCTGTGAAACTAGCCGATACTATACTAAATAAATCGGCAATCGAGTTTTTAGTGAACCCAAAAATAAAATAACTTTCAGTTGAGTGACTTTTTTATAAGTGCTACTTTACTTAGTAAGGAAATTGGCAACGTTTTTCTCAGGTGCGGGAAATAGTCCCCACAAGACGCGGGATTCAACAGCTAGTTAAAAATATAGTTCCTTATTCAAACTCACCCGCCAATTACGTAGATCAATCCACAAAGTCTTGAACTCTTCGAAGCCGAGGCCTCCGGAGCCATCCTTGTCCAACATGGCGACCATGCTACGACACACCTCTTTTGAAAAGCCTTGTCCTTTTAGCTCTGCAAACGTAGTATATACTTAGATATTTGGAAATTATGATCACAGTAGCTGTAGGTAGGTGGGGTAGTGAATTTACGTTTTTGTGGGTAGTTGAGAATTTTTTTTTGGGAAGTATTTTATTATTTTGAAAGAGATGTTTTTTTCTGGACGCAGTGATTTTTTTGTTTTGATAGAAGAATGGAATAAGTGTTTTTTGGTTGGATTTGATTTGGTTTTGTTTTTTGTGGTGTATTTTGTATCACACAAATAATCTGTTATAACGATTGAAAACGCGTTTCTGATAAAACTTGAAAAAAAATATATATAATCCTATTTAAAAATAAGTATTTGATCAACATATTTTTTTAATAAGAAATAGCAACATAAAAGTACATATAAACACAAATAGCAACCCCACAAAATCTAAATTCAATACTACCACCTTAAAAAATAAAAACTTAATAATATTTTTATGGAAATGGAGGTGATTCTACCTACTATATCAGCTAAATAATGTACAAAATAGAAATAAATTTAAAATGCCCATTTTCATTCACTTTCAACGTAGAAACATGCGTAAGCGTAAAAACGTACAAATTTCCAAAAATATTTTTGAAAATCTGTGCTGTTTTTGTGTTAGTGGCGTTAAGCAGGCGTCATATAAAATATTGCTTATGGTCGTCATAAACAAGACAATAAGCATTATTTTAAACGACGGTACAATAAATAAAATTAAATTAAATAATCTCCGTGGAAACCTGAAAAATATAAATCATAAGAAACAAAATAAAAGACAGGTATTTACATTGTAAAATAATAATAAATAACAAAAACAGACATTTTAAATTGCGCCCTCCATTTCTATAAAACGTGACAATAGTTTAAATAAAGCGTTGCATGCATCGCCCGCTGGTTACCTGGAAAAGATCTCACACGTATTAGAAAAATACTCTTTTAAATACGGAAGAAAACTTCAAATTAATCAAATTAATTACTGTTCAAGAATTATCTGAAAGTACGGTTTAGTTACGAAAGTCCTTATAAAATTTTCAATAGTTGCATCTGAGAGTGATATTATTTTTTGTGTTTTTCCGAAACTATGTTATGCTATATCTTGTTATAGCAGACACTGCTGTACTTTTGATTTCAAGAAATCTGAATATTACAATATTCTTCTAAAACCCTTTTTTAAATATAAGTAAAACAAGTCTGGTTTTCTTTTCTCAGAAGAAAAATCAAACTGAATTTATTGTCGACGCTACGAGTACCCACGATCAAACTTCACATTTATAACAAAAAATATCCAATATTTTTTGCAAAAAATGGACGAATACATCCAGTACCCTACCATCCTGCTTACGTACTCCCTAAAGTCCCAATCCTTAATACCTGTCTGCATCTGTGGTTGTGGCTGCGTCAGGTGAACCTGTTCGTGGTTCTGCTGCTGCATCTGCTGCAGGTCCACCCCGACCTCCTTGCAGATGGGCGTGCAGAGTGCACAGAGCAGCTGCTCGAGGCAGCCGGGCTCGGCGCCCCCGCCGGGGGGCGGAGCGCCCCCGCCGCCGTCGTACGCCACGCCTTGCCGCATGCCGAGCTCTGCAAGCGGGCTTGTTGCTAGCGAGGGTTTGTGGTTTGTACATATTATGTGTAGTGGGTTCAACTCAAATACTCAATTGTTACACTGGTTCATTTTTTTTTGTTTTGCCACGAAGCTTAAATATATAATTTCTAACTAATTATAAAGTTGCTCTAGAACGTCAGGCTATGGAGATTAAGTGGTTATTTAAGATTGAGTATTTGAGTTTGCAAACTTATATTTTTACAATAGAATAAAATTACCTCTCATAAAAAACGAAAACACGATTACGATTGATATGGATAAACTCATATCATAAAATTACTTTTATTCAAACCAAGAATGTAGATATTTCATAATTTGCTTGCATTACCAAAAAAGAACATGAGTATCGACCTAATAAACTAGAAAAAATATTTTAATATTTAAAGTACACTTTGCGCTGTAATGCAAACATACTATAAAATTATCACCGGTTTATAAAAGTTACTAAACATACATTTATACACAATAATTAATCTTTTTTTGTAACATAAAATATGCTAAAACAATAAATTAGCACTCAATCTACAGAAAAAGCATATTTTTGTATAAACCAAAAATTAACACACAAATTAAAATATGTACACACGACAGCACATCAAGTTACCACAATCTGTCAAATTTCTGCAATCGATTTTCAACCTTATCGCAATGGGGGTAGGTACATGTTTGATTGGTAAAATTTGACTGATTCGTATACGTTGACCTGCTGTCGTCTATACACACATTTATCAACGAAAATAATAAAAGTGTGGTGGTTAAAAAAATAAAACTAAAAAAAATATATTTTTATATTATAATTATTATACTCACATATACTATACCTTGGCGGCAAGCAAAACGAATAGAAAGCATTTAACTCGACACAAAGCATCACATTGAAAAGCTCAAAAAATGGGCATTTTAGATTAAAAGTGGGTATATGATAGAATTACAGGTAAATAGGTAATTCACATATAATATGTCTATTTGTATATTCCAGTATTTTTTATCACAGTAGTTGTTGATTTTCCAAAAAGGCTTAAAATGTTATAAAATTTAGATTTTGGATTTCATGAATGTTGTGTATTAGTAGTAAAATGATGGAACTTGTATGCGAAAATCCTTAATTGTTTAAAAAAAAATTTATTACACACACTTGAATGAAAAATTATCAAAAAATATTTCCTTTATATATGAGGTTCACTCTAGGCGTTTATAAGCTTATTTCTTGTATTTAATATTTATTATTGAGATTAACACAATTGATATTTAGCATTTTTTTTTGTAAGCAATGTGTTTATCAAACAGAGGTCAAAAATATTATTTATAATTAGCCAATTGCTAAACTTCACTCATTTAAAACCCATTATAACATAAAATTAAATCCTGTTATAAAATGAAAATAAAATTAAAATTGTTCCACCTAAACAGATTACACTATTATTTACCTAATTAGGTATTTTTTTAAATGGTATCCCTATCACTTTTCTATATGTTGGTTGATTGGGTAGTTGACAAATAACATAGGTTTCTAAATCACGATTCTCTATAAACGGCGTAACGGCGCGTATTGTAAGGAGGTTTTCTGTCTCTGGAGCCATAACCACCGGTAGCTTGACTGACTTGACTGATGATGATGATGGCGTGCCAGCCGATTATCGGTCACGGCGGCTGTTCTCATGTAAGGAGATCAGCCAGCTGCGCAGGACATATTATAGTGCACAAGCATTTGCGCAGACACAGGTGCAGTCTCTATTCCCTCACTCTCATAGCGCGATGGGACGGCAATCCGACACCACCGGAGAGAGATCACAAGCAGGACCGACAATAACGTACGACACGATACACGACTATGCTTCCGATGATTATACCACATACACCTATATTTATCCAACTTAAAAGAGTTATAATGTTTTTTTACGTAAATATTATTTTATAATCAGTTTTCAAAATGTATAAATAGATAAATTCAATATAAAAAAACCATGGCATTTAACTGTCCTGTCACGTTAATTAAAATAACTATTATAATCCATTAACGACTGAATGAGTTGACATCAACTACCCAATCACGAAACTCCATGAAACCTATAAAAAAACCTAAAATATACTCAAAATTAAATAACAATAATTATAAAGCAAGTAGTACGTACCCTCCCGCATGGCGTAGTCGAGTATCTCCTTGAGCTCCTGCCAGTCCACCTCGCCGTCGTCTCCGGCCAGCCGGTTGAAGAAGTCACGCACTGGATCCGCAGGCTCCGGGTTTGGTGCTATTTCTTTTACCTGGTCGAATTATTAAAATAAGTATTTTTAAATCTATGTTAATGTTATAAGGTGAAGTTTGGTTGTTTGAGGAAGGTCATTGCAGGAATAGTTACTTATAATGAAATAATTTTCCAAATCGGTCATCGATGGAGGCTATAGATATAAAAAATATTTTATGTTAAAACTAGCTGTTTCTTGCGTACCTGAATAAAATATAATCTATGTCAACCAGGGATAGTGTAGATTCTCAACAGTGAAAAGAAAACTTGAATTTGATTCAACAGTTTTGGACTCTACAGTACAAACACAAAAAAATCTCTTTATGATATTAGTTTAGAAGATGGGTTTTTGTACTCACTCTATCATCAACATCTCCCATACCGATGTCTTCATCATTCTCTCTGAAAATAAACAATTATTTAAGTTCCCGTAAATTTTAGTTACAATAACAATTGCATCAAGAATTTGAAAATGAGCACCAAAATACTTTAATTTCCCAACTTTGACCACTTCTTAGTGTTTTTGGATGTCCCTTTCCCATGAAATATTTGTACAAAACTTTGAACATTAAATAAGAATATACTCACGTCATATTATTGCTCTTCTCAGAGAACACACGCAGTAGAAACTCTCCCTCTTCATCAGGGTCGAACGTGGACGGCACTATCACATAACTACCCGGGTCTAACTTGAACCTGGGGAATAATTTATATTTATTTATTACCTTTATAACAATCTATTTACGGCCGTTCCCAATAACCTATCTAACTCTGGATTTGCTTACCAGAGATAGGAATTTGACATAACTTGTATAGGGCTAATGTCAAAATTCTATCACTAGTAAGCAAATCCAGAGATAGGCCTTTGCCACACTAGACGGAAATTCCGTCGCCGAACTTCCACGGCGGAACGCCAATACATGTTATTGCATATAAAATACAAATAACGGAACGACCGATCTTCCGTGCGTAGTGTGCCCGTTACTTGTATTTTATATGCCATGACATGTATTGGCGTTCCGCCGCGAAATTTCGGCGACGGAATTTCCGTCTAGTGTGGCAAAGGCCATAGACAGAATATTGATTTCCGCAGTTAGTCAACCTATAATATTGTGGCACAAGTTGTTAAAACAACTGTTTACTTCTCTGTCACTTAAAACTACAAATCATGTTCCAGATTCAAAGTAAATAATTATTTTACAAATCATGTTCCAGATTCAAAGTAAATAATTATTTTACAAATCATGTTCCAGATTCAAAGTAAATAATTATTTTACAAATCATGTTCCAGATTCAAAGTAAATAATTATTTTACAAATCATGTTCCAGATTCAAAGTAAATAATTATTTTACAAATCATGTTCCAGATTCAAAGTAAATAATTATTTTACAAATCATGTTCCAGATTCAAAGTAAATAATTATTTTACAAATCATGTTCCAGATTCAAAGTAAATAATTATTTTACAAATCATGTTCCAGATTCAAAGTAAATAATTATTTTACAAATCATGTTCCAGATTCAAAGTAAATAATTATTTTACAAATCATGTTCCAGATTCAAAGTAAATAATTATTTTACAAATCATGTTCCAGATTCAAAGTAAATAATTATTTTACAAATCATGTTCCAGATTCAAAGTAAATAATTATTTTACAAATCATGTTCCAGATTCAAAGTAAATAATTATTTTAACAAAAATGGATGTTTATGTTGCCGGTGAACTTGGGCCTAAATGGTTAGGCAACGCGAATTTTTCTTTGAGAGTAATACTCTATTCTCTTCTTATTTAATTAGGAAATATTGCATTATCAAATTTTCCTATAACTAGGTTTATTTCTCATGATTTAAATATAAATATTGAACAATCACTGTATTTGTGACTATTACCTGGCGCTGACTTCTCTCAAGTTAATGAAAGCCTGACTGCGACCGACGGACGCGTTGTACTTGAAGAAGTTGACGTCTAAAGGCTTGGGCACTCTCCCGTAGTCGGGCAGGCGGTACACTGCGAAGCCGATCGTTAGGCATTCCAAGCCTTGGTGACGTTGGGAGCGACGGTTCTTCTGCATTAGCGCTACTATTATCTGAAATAAAAATATATAAGTGGTTTTACAACTAATATAATTTAATTAAAAGAAAATAAGTTAAGGATAATATTTTGTACTATTTTTCTGATTTACGTACTTAGTAAATGTATGTATCAAATATAAATAAAACTTCAGCATTATGCAACAAACTACGGTTACATTATTATTATTTTTTTAACTTTTAATTTACAAAGTAACTTTAACTGTATTAGGTTTAAGCTGTGTATATAAGAATAGTTTTAGTTAAAGTAATAAGTGTAAATATGTACTTGTATTATAAATAAAGTTACTTTGTAAATAAAACTATATTATAATAAAGCTAAAGTTGTAAATAGGCAGCAGTTGAGTCACACTCATAAAGGCAAAACTTTGAGCATTTTTGTTCTTCACGAGCCAACGGCTGAACAAAATTTGGCAGTAATATAGCTTATACATCAGAATAACATGTAGATTATTTTTTATCCATGTGCCGGCAGTAATTCCTTCGGGACACGGTAGGCAGCTAGTATTATTGCAAAGGTGTATTGGACATTATAATACTCACAGTACACTTATTCTCCTCATCTCCTTCATCCACGTCCTTCAGCGTGACGGTATACTGGGGATTCTTCCAGAAGGTTTCTAGGTAGTTCCTGCAACCTCCCGCGGTAACACCTAGAAAACAAAATAAATTATAATTATATTGTTTCATAAGTATCAAAAAGTCTAAAAACCTTCTTACACATAAGCGGATTTTCTGCTCTATTTTGTGTAGGGACAAAGAAATACAAACATCCATATCGATAATCTCCGCCTTTTTGGGAGGTCGGTTAACAACTACAGATTCAAACGATGACGTCTGAAATATCGCGACAGGTTTTTTAACAGCTGTAAATTTTTGCTTTTAGCAATTATATTGAGAAACATGTAGATGGAATTATTCTAGCTTGCTTTTTACCATACAATCTGGTAGCCCTTTAAGTTTTAATATTATTTTGTAACATCCTGTATTTTATATTATATTTTATTTCATACCTCTGACCCACTCTCCCTCAAAGACAGACATCTCCCATTTCTTGGTGCATCCCTCCGGACACTCCTCAGGGTCCAGGGAGTCAGGGTTCAAGTTGCAAATCTCCACTCTGGAACATAATAACGAAATTATTATCCTGACTTATGATTAGTGCAAGATTAACTTCTATCTGTCTGTCTGGTTTTTACACCAAAATTACTAAAACGATTAACAGAGTTTAGAGAGCCTGAGATAGACAGGGGTTACACGATCAGTCTGGCGTCAGTCCAGTCCATCAGTCTGGTCAGAATGATGGGAGAATGATCGTGTAACCGGTTGATTGACGGACTGATGGTCCAAAATGTACCGGGTTTTTTGTCCGTCAGTCTGAGACTGATGCCAGAATGACGCCAGACTGATCGTGTCCCCTGTCATAGAATAGGCTACTTTTTGTTTGGTTTCGCAGTTTCAGTTTGAGAACACAGGACCCGAGTGAAGCTAGTACATTTCTCTCGATGTTATTCCGAAATGACAAAAAGTTTGGGGAGTTCTATTTTAGATAAAATTTTATTTGGAACCACTCTGCAATATGATTGAGTAATTTTATTCGTCGTCATTCCACGATATATGAGATCTCACGAAGCACAGGCCAGTTTATTTGTAACACACACTCTAGAATCAAGAATTTCAAAGTAATTTACCTTGAGAAATGGTTGACGAAGTCCTTGAACGACATCCAGAATTCTCCGTCGTCGTCAAACGTGAGACCCATCTCCTCCTTCTCAGATTGGGGGATAAACCTCCATTCTGGAGACCTGGAAGAAATAACAAAAGAATTTTAATAACAAATCTTATATAAAAAATTGCCTTACTTAGACTATTTATAACTCAAGAACGGCTGAACAGATTCGACAGAAAATTGTTGGTGAGGAAGCTTAGGACCGGGAGTAAGACATGGGATCTTTTAACCCTACCGGTATACTATCGATAGTGGCAGTAGTTCCCTAGGGACACAATTTTGAAAAACTAAACAGGTTATTTATGAACTAGCTTCCGCCAGCGGTTTCACCCGCTTTCCCGTGGGAACTACTGCACTAACCCGGATAAAGTAACCTACAGCCTTCCTCGATAAATGGGCTATCTAACACTGAAAGAATTTTTCAAATCGGACCAGTAGATCCTGAGATAAGCGCGTTCAAACAAACAACCAACAAACTCTTCAGCTTTATAATATTAGTTAGTATAGATTGATATTGTACACTAGCGTCACTATATAACATACTTGTCGCTCCAGGGTCCGTTCCACTCGGCCTCGTTTCCCCAGGGGTTGCGCAGACGCAGTAAGGGTATCTTCCCACTGCGGCCAGGAGTCTCGATGTCGACGTACTTCACTTTGGTTATGGAGTACGCGTGGCCTCGGATCAGACCCGCTGGGGTTTCCGCTTCTAAGATGTTTGGGTCCGGCTGGAAGAAAAAAACAATTATTTTTAATAACTGCTGTATATTTGATGAAGCTGGCTGAAGAATAGCCGCAAGAATCGACAGATCAAAAAGTTCTTCCATATCTTGGACAGCGTTTTGCCATTCATGGTTATATTAAATTATCATCACCTAGCACTAACACAGTATTAATTAGACCACATTTTGTAATTAGCCGGTTAGTCTGTAAAGCTGCATTCACTTGTATTAGATTCACCTTTAAAAGTCGTTACAGGTATATCCAGAAGGCAGTTTGACAAAGTCAAAATCATAGCATTTATGAATGTCAAAATATATAACTAAGGTTGATTCTAATTGCCCACAGACAAACCATCTGTTCTACTTCAGAATGAAACGGACTAGTGAAAAGCCAGAAATTTATAAGCCAAGATTAAATTGCCATTCGCTCCTTGTAAAATCAACAAGTACCTACCCAGCTGAATCTGGCTAAACCAGGGGAAAAGGCTAGGCAGAAGATAGACCATCCTCATTCCTCACCTCAATACTGCATCCGCTGAGGGAGTTCCTCTCGTAAGCCTTGAGGAGTATGGTGTAGAAGTTGGGCGGCAGCTCGGCGATGTCGTACATCTCCGTCACTCCGCCCGTGAAGTCCTCCATGGCTTCGCAGGTAGACCCTCCCTTCAGAGCTTCGTAGGATCCGTGCAGTCTGGAATCAAGAATGTGTTATAATTAAATGGTCTAAGGTTTGGGTGTCTGTGCATTTCACAACTTGCAAATTTTTGTTTAATGATGATGTAAATGTTGTTTTATACAAAAATGCACCACATTACAGTTTATAAATTTGATTACATTTATAGTTATGAACGATATTTTATATATTTGCTTTAACAAGAGTCTGGTTTAGATGTTCAAATAAAAAAAAAGTATAGTTGGGATCAAAATCTTACCTATTTAACCTTCTGAAACCTAACGTTTTGGAACCTAACCTTCTGAAACCTAACTTTTTCAAACCAAACGTTTTGAAACCTAACATTTTCAAACCTAACCTTTTTAAACCTACCCTAACCTAATTTTTGAAACCTTACCATTTCAAACCTAACCTTCTGAAACGTAACATTTTCAAATCAAACGTTTGGAAACCTAACCTTCTGACACCTAACTTTTTCAAACCAAACGTTTTGAAACTTAACCTTCTAAATCCTAACGTTTTAAAACCTAACTTTTTGAAACCTAACATTTACAAACCTAACGTTTTGAAAGCTAACTTTTTGAAATCGTAAGTTTCCTTTTGAAACCTAACATTTACAAACCTAACGTTTTGAAACCTAACCTTCTGAAACCTAACTTTTTCAAACCTAACGTTTTGAAACCTAACCTTCTGACACCTAACTTTTTCAAACCTAACGTTTTGAAACTCAACCCTCTGAAACCTAACGTTTTGAAACCTAACTTAAAGAAAACTTAACTTTTTGAAACCTAACTTTTTGAAACCTAACATTTTCAAACCTAACCTTTTTAAACCTAACTTTTTCAAACCTAACGTTTTGAAACTTAACCTTCTGACATCTAACTTTTTCAAACCTAACGTTTTGAAAAACAACCTTCTGAAACCTAACGTTTTGAACCCTAACTTTTTGAAACCTAACTTTAAGGAAACTTACATTTTCAAACCTAACCTTTTGAAACTTAACCTTTTGAAACCTAACATTTTCAAACCTAACGTTTTGAAACCAAACCTTCTGACACCTAACTTTTTCAAACCTAACGTTTTGAAAAACAACCTTCTGAAACCAACTTTAAGGAAACTTACATTTTCAAACCTAACCTTTTTATACCTAACCTTCTGAAACCTAACTTTTTGAAACCTAACGTTTTGAAACCTAACCTTCTGACACCTAACTTTTTCAAACCTAACGTTTTGAAACCTAACCTTCTGACACCTAACTTTTTCAAACCTAACGTTTTGAAACTCAACCTTCTGAAACCTAACGTTTTGAAACCTAACTTTAAGGAAACTTACATTTTCAAACCTAACCTTTTTATACCTAACCTTCTGAAACCTAACGTTTTGAAACTTAACCTTCTGACACATAACTTTTTCAAACATAATTGTTTAAAACCTAACGTTTTGAAACTTAACCTTTTGACACCTAACGTTTTGAAACCTAACATTTACAAACCTAACGTTTTGAAAGCTAACTTTTTGAAACCTAAAGTTTTGAAACTTAACCTTTTGACACCTAACGTTTTGAAACCAAACTTTTTGAAACCTAACATTTACAAACCTAACGTTTTGAAACCTAACCTTCTGAAACCTAACTTTTTCAAACCTAACGTTTTGATACTTAAATTTTTCCCTTCTAACCGACCATTGTCTGACTACAGGCTAGGAGATGCGATATAAGTAATAAAGCCCTTAATCCAAGTAATTTATTAAGTGCCTTTAAAATATCCTTGAAGTATAACACATCCTCTAAAACCAGTTAATTTAAAACCATTTTTATTACATAACAGTAATGTTTGGTCCATACTTAGCATAAGCCTTCTCGAGCAGTGCGCTCCAGAACTCGTTGGTCTCGGAGGAGTGCAGGAACACCAGCTTGCCGCGGTACGTCGGCAGCCGGTCGTCGATCACCACGTCCACCCAGCGCCCGTACTGCCAGAAACTGCAACATTACATTCATTTCACTTTATACCTGTTAATTTTGCTAGCACAAACAAGACCCGAAGATAACCCTAAGGATATTTTAGGAAAATACATAACACAGTACTTTTCTTTCTTTAGGCTACATTATGGTGTAAGGCCCCCCTATAGCAATTAATTTAATTTGTAAAAAAAAATCGTGTCTTTATCTATACTAATATTATAAATCTGAAGAGTTTGTTTGTTTGAACGCGCTAATCTCAGGAACTACTGGTCCAATTTGAAAAATTCTTTCAGTGTTACTTTTTATCGGGTGCGCGCAGTAGTTCCCACGGGAAAGCGGTGAAACCGCTGGCGGAAGCTAGTTTAGTGAATATCGGTACTGCACTGAGTATAAGGGATCCCTGTTATAACATTACAAAATGTTATACAGACATTTGACATGTTGTTCAAGAATCGTGACTGCTGTTCACGTGATAATTTGTATTGTTATCGAAAATTTGTGTTCTTACCGGAAATGGAAGACACCAGCATACTCCTCGTCAAAGCTCTGGTCATCTGGCACCACTTGGAAGAACAATCTGGAATAATTAGATAGAATTTATTCTAAAGAGAAATTTTGTCGCAAAGGATAAGGATCTCTGAATGCGAACGAATTTGCGGAACACAACCATTTTGCAGTCTAGTATGTCGTGGGCAGATGGTTGATCTTCGAGAACAGACGCCGACAGTCGCTCTGGACGCCATTATCAATATAAGGTATCATTATGGAAAACTGACAACTCACTTTCTGTGCAAAGTAAGGTTGGCGACAGCGGCCAACAGCCAACAGTCGCCCAACTCGCCCTGTTGTACGTCGAAGCGACTGTACCCTTCCACGAACAGTTGCGGATCGTCGCATATTTGCTGGAAAATATAAAAACAAATCTATAAGTCCAAGACCTTAAAGTGGTAAGTGAGTAGTAGACGGTTTCAGACTTGAAGAAAAAACAGCCGGATTATAAGCATTTCTTTCTCTGAAGTCGGCTAGAACACAGTTGTCATTGGATAGAAAGAAGTTCACTTATAGGCCAGGTCTATTACGTTTTATGATAAGCCATTCAAAGTGATAGTACTATGTGACGTCATAAATGAGTAATTGGCAATTTTGTGACTGTAACCATTAACGAGATAGATTCAACAAATATGTAGTGTAGATGTATATGTTTCAGTTTCACCCGCGTCTCGATTGAACTACTTCCCTATTGTGTCAATCAAGGGTGATAGCCTTGTACAGACGACAGCAGGTCAACTTACCCGAATCTGTCAAATTTTACCAATCGAATATTAACCTTCTACTATTGTGACAAGGTCGTGGCTCGAGGCTAAGTCAAAGCCGCGCAGATCGATCGATCATAAGGTTAAGCAACGCTTGGCGAGGTCGGTCCGTGGATGGGTGATCTTGTCATAACGATTCTTCCGTGTTTCAAGGCACGATAAAACTGTGGGTCCCGGCTTCATTTGAACATCTTTGGCAGTCGTTACGGGTAGTCAGAAGCCAGAAAGCCTGACAACCAGTCTTACCAAGGTGCCAGGTTGCCTAGTAACTGGGTTGTGGAGGTCAGACAGGCAGTCGCTCCATGTAAAATACTGGTTCTCAGCTGCATCCGGTTAGACTGCAAGCCGACCCCAACATAGTTGGGAAAAGGCTAGGCAGATGATATTGTGACAAGGTTGAAAAACTATTGCAGAAATTTGACAGATTGTAGTAACTTCAAGTGCTCTCGTCTGTACACTAAATTTTATCACGTGAAGTAGTAACCAACAAACATACACACTCACAAACTTTCACCTTTACCATATTAGAGTGTTTCACTTACCCCCGGCCTCAGCCACGTAATAGGTCTATCAAGACTCTCCTTGTAGTAGAGACTGCGGTCTACTGCAGGGAACTCCGGGTCCTCGAACAGCCTGCCCTCAGCGTAGCACCGAGACCTGATGTCTTTGAAGTCCTGGTAGGTAGCAGGACCGAAGCTTGATGGACGGGTCTCGCCGAGCTGGAGAGGGAATAGAATATTTTAATAATATAATAGAATTTTTGCTGGAAGTCTTGTTTTTAATCACGGGTGTCGAATTGACTAGGTCGAGGAGGTCAGATAGACAGTGGCTCCAAATACACTAGTTGTAGTTGTACTCGAAGCTGATCTAAACAATTTGGGCTCGACAGACAAGATGGGTATTTTATGGCAAGTTTTTTCTGTAAATTTTATAAATTTATGATATAGAAAGGTATAATTGGGAAAATGCAGCAACGACAAATTTTGGCGCGTTGTCCGCAAGGTTAATTGGTCGCGGGTTTTTAGCTTGGCATATTGGATATTCTTGGTCATGTTATTTTCCTCTACCGGCTGTTTATTCGGGGCTAACAGTGCTGACGACAATTTTTCAGAATCAAAGTGAAATAAGGAAACTAGTGGTACCAAAGGGTACCAAATAATACTTTGACTTTGGTATAAGGATTTATACGGATTACTGTATAAAGTATGACGAGTAAATAAACCTATAAATTATATAGGACAACACATAAATCTAAGAACAATTCTCGTAGACTTCCTGGCAACATTCGATAAATTCTTGCTATGGCGACATAAAGTCTAAACCTAGAATTGACCTATTTGGCAATGTTCCCACTATAGAAGGTTATACGGGAAGAAAAATAGCTAGAAATCCATACTAAGCACAGACGCTTTTTTTCCAAAATACTATTTTGCTGAGCCTATCAGGGTCTATAAATGTGACAACTATGTATTTATATTTCTACTTTCCGTATATTAAAAAATGCAATAAACGATATGATGAAAATAAAAACATTCTTTCCTATTACATGAACTTTGTTAAAAACATCACAAACCCAGAACAGCTGTTCACCAGTAGGCATAAACATTTTGCTACCATTGTAACTAGGAGGCATCTTCAATCTATATTCCCTATGATGTTCTACAGTCGAGAGCCTCTTCATCGGAGATCTTTCCTTGCTAATCTTAGCATTGGTCAACGTAACTTTAGGCGACCCTATCACTTCCTTCGCAAAAATCATACTTTTGTTAGAAACCGCGTTACTCTGCTCAACGAATCCAATCTTCTTTGAGGTCATTTCAGGCTCTTCAACTTTGCCTTCATCAAGAGATTTCACTGTTTTAGTCGCCCAAAACGGTTTGTATGAGCTGTTTCGTCTAACGTTAGACTGTTGGTAGGCGTAGTCAGAAACTTTGGCTTTTTTGAAATCTTCAAAGAATCTTGTGAAGAAGTTTTCTTTGCCATTTTGCTCGGTTTTTACTTTTGCAGAGCTTTCTTTCTTTTGTCTCAATATTCTTCCAGATTTTGGAGAGACGATGGAAACCGATTTCTTCGTCCATGTTTCTGCTGCTCGCGAGACTGTGGTATTTGAATAGAAAGTTTTTAAATACCCAACGTCTTCTTTCTTTAGCTTTACGAATGTATCTTCTGCCGCTTCAGCCATTTTGACTTTATATGCTCATGCGTTGATTTTTCGGAAGCAACTGATGTATGTGCTACGATTTAGTTAAATTGTTGTAGTTTCGTTAACTAGGTTTCCAGTGATCTGGTGCAAGGTCGACTAATTAATGTATAAGTATAATTACGATGGTTTTGCTTTGTTGTTCGATTTTGAACTAAACTGTTGAAGAGCAGATAAATATGGAGTTAATAAAATATTTCCATAAGCTATTGTTTTACAGGAAACATTACTGCAAAATTTCATATACATATGTTATAACAATAAGGCAATCTATTTATGAATAGTTTATCCTTTTTCCCCTTTATGAAATAATATTTTCAGTTTAATGTTCAAATTAAGTCAAAATATGGTAACATAAAACTGAACAAAAAAAAAAATGGTATTTAAATTAGTTTCTAATTCACTTGTGATTAGTAATAATCCGTGTCTAGAAGTTGAGCGTCCTTGATGGAAATAACTATCGATTTTAGTGACGACTGTGAAGTATCCCTTCAGATAGCTAACCGTCACTTAATTATTCACCAATATTAACTATGTAAAAATAATATCTTCCTCATTAGTTTATGCAAGTCTAACCTTACGAACAACAAAGCTCACCAAAACACTTATTTAAACCTTTACCAACTTTTTAAAGTTTCTCAAAATTAAATACAAAAGCACTGTTCACAACACAAAACCACTTCAGAAACGAAACAAAATTTTAATAAAATAAAAGGACAATATCAAAATGAATGTCCCTTGTCCACTTCATAACATTTATAACTGAAAATATTGACTGCCTACAGCGGACTGATAACAGCATGTTAAACGCGGGTGGTATAAGGACAAATGTGTATGTGTGAGTGACGGAAACCCATAGAGAATTATTATGGTATAGAACCTGTGGAGCTTGCGATGTAGAAGAAGCTAGGCGATATTCTGAATTTTTTTGTTCGTTTGCTTTATATTTGGTAAGCTATTTAATTGTCTGTAGCTATCTATAGAAGTCTGGACGTCAATTGTGGTATATTGAATTACTTAACATTTGGTTTTTATCGTGTTGATAATATTTATTTCGGTTTCAAACTTTGAAGCGAAAAATGTATATTATTGCTGTTTGTATCCTTGAGATAATTTTCTACCAAGTTTAGCCACCCCTGGTGCAAGTGCGTATTAAGAGGGATTGCTCTACTGATAATGAAATTATTGAAGCATAGCTAGTCGTTTGGGTACACATAATCTAGTTTACACTGAGCTAGCTACACAGGAATTACCTCGTAATCTGCGTCCGTACAGTCCAGTGGGAAAATTATTACAGTTACGAGTGATAAATATTATTAATAAAAACGATCCAATTAATTAGCAATTTAGCAAAAAACTAGTCAATTATAACCATGAAAATAATTAAAAACACATATGAGCTAATCTCCGCCCAGAGCCTGCAATCGCATTTATCTTTTCGCACAATCAACCACAATTGACGGGTGATTAGTCCCAATTGCCACTTTAGATTAAATACACTCATTATAATGTACAATAGAAAAAGCTAGAACAAAGCTATATTCAGCAATACTAATTAAAACAGCCAAGACCCTAACATAGACCCCTGAGGGACACCACGTCATAGCCTAGGTGTGGTGTATGACAGACCCAGTTTTTTATCAACCCATCGAATCTACGGTGACATAAAAAGATAATTACAGCTTTGTTAGTAGTATGGACGAAAGCCTTTTAACCTAATAAGGTTAACAGGTATGGTGAACAGTATCAATAGCTGAACATTAGTTAACAAGTTCAGTTATCCGATTAGTGTAGTGAGTTGCTGTGTTCTTATTTACCGATTTACCGATCAATTGCAGCCGAAAACAGGTGAGACTCTTTTTATCGATATTGTGAGGTCATTTTTTTATCGAAGTTACATGCCTTATTGATATTGCGATTATTTGACGGACACATGTTTTATTGATAAGATAACATTTCCATTTCAAGGTCGCTAATGCAAGGTCACGTCCGCCCAAGTTGCGAATTAGTTTGCATCAAGAAATAAAACGGTTATTAAATTAATTACTTCAACTATATCAAATACTAGCCGTTTTCCCGCGGTTTCACTCGCATCCCGTGGGAATTACTGCCCGCACCCGGATAAAATATAGCCTATGTTACTTGTGGATAATGTAGCTTTCGAATGGTGAAAGAAATTTTAAAATCGGTCCAGTAGTTTTTGAGCCTATTCATTACAACCAAACAAACAAACAAACAAAGTTTTCCTCTTTATAATATTAGTATAGATTTTCTTCGGTATATGTGGGTGGAATGACTAAGCATGTAACTTTGACGTTAAAATTGTTGTACATTTTGGTAAATTGCTTGAAATTGAATTTAATAAATTAGTAAACTTTATCAATAACGTAAATAGCTAGGAGCAAGATTTTATTAATTAATTTAAGCTCGCGTTTCTTCATTTACCGAGGAAGGCTATAGGCTACTTTTTATCCCGGTGCGCCGAGGAGTTCCCACGGGACGCGGGTGAAACCGCTGGCAGAAGCTAGTTTAACTATAAGAGTAGCAGCATATATAATGTATGTGCAGCTATGTAAACAAATAACACAAAAATAAGCTGTTGTTATAATTATTGTTTCCTTTATGCTATTTCTAGCAATTATGCAGTTGTTTATAATTAACTAAGTATTGTTCTTACAAAATAAGCTATTCTAGGTTTAATTGTTATTACTGTACCATACAAATGGTTTCTTTATTTACAAAACTATCGTTACAGGACGTACCCAATGCAATAGTAGTATAATTGAGAGATAATATTAAACAATACAAACAAAATAGAGCCAACAAAATTTAATAAAACTATTGTGAATTCACTTAGATTGAAAACACTTCAATCAATCATTTATTTCATTTGGTTAATTATTTTGTTAATTTGAAGAAAGAAAGTCATTTTTGACTTTTGTATAGCGGTGTACAGACGCCAGCACATCAACTTATCAAAATCTGTCAAACTTCAATAGATTTTGAACCTTATCACAATATTGGACTTGCTCGTCTGTACATTGAGTATAATCACCAAACAAAATATGTTTCGTTTAATTCCGCGATATTTTTCTCCATAGTTACGACCAATAATTAAGTAATAACTGGTTCCGATTTATTATGGACACTTAATTATTTCATCAGCTAAAATAACCCTTTGACTAATTATTTACAAAAATATTTATTACATATCAAGATGTTTGTGTCTTCATTGAAAACGTCATAGTTATTTCATTAAGTATAAATATCCTAGCTTCGTCTTTCATGAATATTTATTTCTGGAGACACATCCAATCATCAAATACAACCAGTCTTTCCAATTGGTATTGGGTTGCCCGGGTAACTGGGTTGTGGAGGTCAGACAGGCAGTCGCTCCATGTAAAACACTGGTTCTCAGCTGCATCCGGTTAGACTGGAAGCCGATCCCAACATAGTTGTGAAAAGGCTAGGCAGATAATGATGATCCAATCATCAAATAGGATCGACTTTAATACATAAAGTACAATATAATTTCAGTTACACGTATTTAGATGATGTCACCGCCATATTCAAAGCAGACCATTAAATAATTTCGAGAGATCAATATTGGGGGCGAATAGGTCGCTTGTCTAGACTGGGGTGCTCCCCTATGTCTGGGAAATGTCTAACACTCTACAGATATCAGTATTTGAATGCTAACATATTACTCATCTTGACTGTCCGTAGCAGGTGCACGTTCCTATAAAGACGCCAGCAAGATCACCTTCGCGAATCTGCCAAAATTTACCAATCGTTAACCTTCCACTATTGTGATAAGGTTGAAAATCTATTGAAGAAATTCGACAGATTGAGGTAGGTTGGTGGAGGTGCTTCTGTACAAAGCGAAAATGATTTAAATGCATTTACGTTGACAGTAGTTATTCAAACTTATTATTCATTAGACAAGATTTCGGTATTGTTAAAGGCTGTGTAATGTGCTTAAATGACAAGAATGTCACATTATAAAACTGTTGTCGATAACATAGAATTATTGGTAGTTAATGCTTAAAAGCTTTACATTGTTTTGTAGCAAAACATATCAATATGAAGTAGTGTTACAAGTATTACACATTAGTTAGTATTGTTTCAATTTATTAGTTAGGCTATTGATCGAGCGTCAATGGCCGGTGATTCAATTATTTTTGAAGAGGTCAATGTTCACAAATGTGCTTTAGGAGAACCGAATAAAAATTATGAAGTAGGAGTATTGAAAGCTAACTCAGAAGAAAATAAACATGTCATACGGCCAGTTTCACATGTTCCAGATAAAGTTATCTGACACATAGTGCCATAGAAATGTTTTTAATTTTAACAACTTTTCTATTGCATCATCTGTCATATAGCTATCTTATCTGGAACCTATGAAACTGATCCTTACTCTTTCTGAAACCTCTGACAATTAGATGAAAATAGATTTCATTAAATAAAAGCTTTTCCCATAAACAAAACTTTCCCAGATTTACTGATTTCACAGTATAAGCAGTTACAAATCGTAATACAGATTCAATTAATGTTTATATTCCACGTCTAAAGTCGAATCTAACCTCTGATGTATTTATTGGTAGCTTGCCAACGAACAAACCGACTTACTAATATACGAGTACGAGAATCGTCATCAAACTTCTCAGTAATCTCTGAAATATGACGAAAGATATGTTTTTTATGCATCGTTGCTTGTAAACGTGGACATTTGTGAAAATTCTTATGAGTAATTATTTAATTCGTGCTTCATTTACTAGCTGTCTTTTTGATTTGCGAAATTGCTGACGTTTTCTTTTAACTTTATCTTTGAAGTAGCTGTTTTCCCGCGGTTTCACCCGCGTCCTATTGGAACTACTACAAAATATAGCCTGTGTTCATCGGGGATAGTCTAGCTTTGGTCCAGTAGTTTCGGAGCCTTTAGTGTACAAACAAACTTCTCTTTATTATATTAGTATACATAGATGCCTAACTGCCTCGTTGGTCTAGTTGTCGCATGGCCGACTGCTGATCACGAGGTCTCGGGTTCGATTCCCGGGACGGGCCGAAATCGCTTTGTGGGTTTTAGAAACTTTCACAAAGCAGCCGGAGTTGGAAGTTGATGATTGATACACCCGTGCATCGGAGAGCACGTTAATGTCGGTCCTGCGCCTGATCTCTCACCGGTTGTGTCGGATCGCCGTCCCATCGGGTTATGAGAGTGAGGGAATAGGGAGTGCACCTGTGTCTGCGCAAATGCTTGTGCACTATAATATGTCCTGCGCAGCTGGCTGATCTCCTTATATGAGAACAGCCGCCGTGACCGATAATCAGCTAGGAGGCGATCACATACATAGATGAACTATTTTTGGATGACATTAAGTTATGTCTGCACCAGATAACGTAACATGTTTGGTTTATACAAAAATCTAAACCACTCTAGGTTAGCTATTAAAATTATTACATTCATATTAAAATCAAGCACCTGAATCTAGTTACTGCATTTACAACCACAGAAACGCAAAAATATCTTTCGTTCAAAATACAGAGTCCATTTCTAATTTTACATATTCGCAATAGAAATAAAGAGTGCATTCATGTTGGATCGTAAAAGCAGTGATAATTTTGGAACACGTAGGTAAATACCGTTCAACGTACCCGTTGTAGATGTGACTGATATAGATGGACAGATTTCAGGTCGTATTACAAATGATTGATGTTCTGTATACGATCCAGTGGTCATGTTACCTATTGAAGATGTGTATGGTATAATGTGTTTGTCTACTAGAGACTGATGGAATGGAAAGGTAAACAAGAGTTACAGAAATATGTAATTATTCATGCAATTTAAGCGACAGTTAATTTATTGTCTAATGAAGACAAACATGAGCAAGTAGAACTAGATAGTTACATCGAAACATTAATCAGAGATTCAAAATTCAGATTATAAGAAACGCTGTACAAATAAATTAAGACCGACAATAAGCAAACCATAAACGCTAACGATTATACTGTGCAGACTACTATAGTGAAATCGATACGATCGATCTTTTACGTAGAATCCAAAACGCATTGAATTAGAAGAATTAGATTTTGTTCTTAGAAACCATATGATTTACGTATTCATTGAAAGTATATGCATCAACAATATTTTTCTGTTTATTATCAAGGGAGGTTTTCAGCATGAACGCGGATGAATGTAGAGGAAATGGACGATGACACGACGGTTTGATTTTGTAACAGACGGATAGAAAGTTCTTGTGGAATGAAGCATCATCATCGGAGGTGGAGGTTTTTCTAGCTATCTTAATCTAGGCTCACAGAAAGTTTGCAATTTCCTTTTAAAGGAACTGATAGAGATTAATTCCACTCCTATTTCCTGACAGGATAACTACTCATTACCTATCGTCGTGGTTAAATCAACACACTCCAATATTATGAGTAAGTACACTGATAACGTTTATGTTTAATCTCTCAAGTTCATTGTCAGATACTTACTATCCCTTATCTTGCTTGCAAACAATAAGTCTATTTTTAGTAAATTTAATACCTAAAAATACTTATCGGTTCTGTTATTTATACTAGGTATCTATTCATTCATATGCAAAATCGATTTGATATACTTGTGGAATCAACTTAATAAAGCTTGTATCTAAATCATATCATTTGACCTTTGTTATTTGTCTCCAAGTAATGAGGTCAGTAATGTCCGAATCGATAAATCGATTTACAAATAAATGGAGAAATAACATTTGTAACGTTAATCAAAATATTATAGTGCCACTATTATATTTTGATTAACGTTACACTCACGCTATTGATCGGCAAAATTACTATCTTATAAATAGACTCATCTTACCATACAACAAATAACCGTTAAGAAGAGAGATAAGTAATATTATGCTGCACGTGCAAACTAGATATAGATTGGCGTTTAGTCAATATTAGTTTATTTTCATCTAATGAATAGTTATGAATATCGTGAAATACCGGATCAACAAACTGTAATTTGTATACGTCTCTTTTGACATGCTTGTCTAGTCTAGTAGGAACGATGTTCTATCAATACAGAATTGTTAAGTCTCTAAGCATGGATGTTGCTATAGATGTTAATTACTTCACAGTAGTTCTGTCTTTGATGTTTTTATTATTTCATCACCAACATTTTTTTTGAATACTTTATTTGAAAAAGGTTTAGCGAATTAGTCGAAATATTCAGTTCCTTTCTTGCCAAAAATCTATATTTTTTGCTAAAGACCACGTTTCATTCCAAGCAATTACCCATTCGTATGTGATGACTGTGATGAGAGTGAAATTAGTTGCCAAAAATCTATTTCATTTTCGAACACTTTGAAGATAATTTGTCAGATGAGTTACTTCAAAAATGAGTCGCTAATTTTCGTACATGCATACTTTTTAAAACTATACAAGGTCGAAACTGTAACGCCACACGACCGTGTCAAGATGCACCAGATAAGGCAGATATAACCGCTTCAATGATAAGCCGGCGCTCTAAATTAGACAATTGCGAGACCAGAAGGTCATGACTCATGAGAATTAACTGCTTGACTACCGACAGCTGACACACAAGACCATTCTAGGACGCGAATTGTTTAAATGAAACAATTTAGAAGGTACTTCTGAAGGGAACTTTAGGGCTCAAAGATTCAAGAGAATATTAACAGTCGATTTATTTAGAACATACATTTTTTAAGTTTTCCCTACTAGAATTAGAATTTCCGTAATGAATGATTTTCAGGAATTTATGAATTTGACGTCTTGTTTTAAGTAAAGCAGGCCTCCTATTCTAAGAGTTAGTAGAAATACTCATAATAATGAATAATCTTCGTCTAAATCTGGATAGTAAAAACACTTCCACGTAACAGTTACTTTAGTTTCTAGGTACCACATCCTGTCAGCGTCAAAATAAATTTCTCATACTATTTTTGGCGTCGGCGCCCCCACTTGACTCTGCGATCGTTACGCACCCACAGTCAATAAACGACCAGTGTGTTTTAACTCTATTGTAGTTCCCCCTTCCGTTAGTTTCTTTGTCTTCCTCTGTTTTCGGTCTAATTCTAGATCTTGTTTGCTATGTTACATACTGTGTGTTTGATGTATAGACAATAGCAGGTCACGTAGGCGCCCGAATCTGTAAAATTTTACAAATCAAACATAACCTTACCACTATAGTGATTACTTGATTAGGTTGAAAATCTGCAGAAATTTGACAGATTGTGGTAACTTGATGTAACATGTCTGTAATATTCCATTTTAGATTACTGCCTCTTCTTACATTTTCTTCTTTAACTTGAGTATGCTGCTTTGCTAAGTTCCTAATAAACACCAGTAAGGATACCATTGTAGATACATTAACAGATCACAATGGCTCAGGGACCTCAGGAGTAAGCGATTGCATGATGATAAATACATTGTTCAATATGAATAACGGTATAACGGTATAGAAGAGCTCGTGGCTAAGTCAAAGCCGCGCGGATCGATCGATCATAAGGTTAAGCAACGCTTGACGCGGTCGGTCCGTGGATGGGTGACATCTTTTCATAACGAGTTCTTCCGTGTTTCGGAAGGCACGATAAACAGTGGGTCCCGGCTGTCATTTGAACATCTTTGGCAGTCGTTACGGGTAGTCAGAAGCCAGAAAGTCTGACAGCCAGTCTTACCAAGGGGTGCCAGATTGCCCAGGTAACTGGGTTGTGGAGGTCAGATAGGGCAGTCGCTCCATGTAAAACACTGGTTCTCAGCTGCATCCGGTTAGACTGGAAGCCGACCCCAAAATAGTTGGGAAAAGGCTAGGCAGATGAATATGAATAACGGTATATGCAATGTCTGAGTCAAAGATTAAGGAACAATTTTGGACGTAATAAGTACACGCATTTACTGATCTACATAATAATTCCTGTAATTACAGTGCAAACTAAGTACAGTTTATGCTGATAATAAGTTAGTTATTGACTCGCTGAGTCAGTTCCTTATGAATCAAGAGTTTGCGCAAAAATTATTGTATGAGTACGACTTACGACACATAATTAGGTATGATCTATGTGGATGATATCATTATTATTTGTTTAATTAGAATATCGCATATTTTTGGCATTCATTTTTCTCATACCGCTACGTGTCTAAGATTGAAATTAGACCAGTTACAACACTTTTTTTGGGGACTTCCAAGAAAAAGAAATGGGAATTTTATTCAAATAATTTATTGAGGAAAATGTTTTTCTTTTATATTAAGTCTAAGCGGTCTTCCAAATCACTTCGGCTTGCATTCAAACATGCTTATTACGCGATAAACAGCTCTGGCATCCTCAAGACAAACATTCATTTAAATTTTGTTGGCACACAACTATTTCGTGTGACGTGACTAAGACAACAATTACATGCTGCTATCAGGTCATTAACGTCGCAGGAATCTTTGACTAAAACGAAATTACTGCGCATTTTCAGACTTAAAAATTTCTTCCTCGAGATAAAATGCACGTCCATCATTTAAAAAAAATGCATTTTTTTAAAGATGGGAAATCATCAGTATCACCTCCCGCTGTGAGTGACAGTGTGAGGGATTGTCAGACTTTTACTGACTAAAACCCACCGTGTTCCTTTGGGAGCCCTTTGTGCGCCAGGGCCGCGGTAACTCTTTCAAACAACCTGCAGCCCCGTTAGGCTCTGGCCCTAGTATGCCCCGCAGGGGTTTGTTGACACTCTGAGGAGCGCGTGGAATAACGCGCGCCGCCGCATCGCTCTGCATCTGATATGAAATTCTACTAGGCTTTTTAGGGTTCCGTACCCAAAGGGTAAAACGGAACCCTATTACTAAGACTTCGTTGTCTGTCTGTCTGTCTGTCTGTCTCCACGCTGTATCTCATTAACCGTGATAGCTAGAAAGCTGAAATTTTCACAAATTATGTATTTCCATTGCCGCTATTACAACAAATACTAAAAATTAAAAAATATATATTAATGGGGGTCCCCATACAATAAACGTACGGAACCCTTCATGCGCGAGTCCAACTCGCACTTGGCCGGTTTTTTTTAAACAAAATTGCTTTTGAGGTCACGAGTAAGCCTATGACTACGTAGGCTTGCAACAACTTCCGAAAGACACAGATGGGAATCGACACTCTTTAGTCTTCTTAGTTTTTCGCGAAAATTCAATACACGTAATGAAATATTCGACATTGTTATCTGAACTAATTAGCATGTTTTTGGCACGAAATCATTAGCGTGCGTTAAAAATTGCATAGGAGAGACCTAATTAATGATGATATAGAATAAGCTTTTGATGGTGGCATTAATAGGGCATTTGTAGTCCTCAAAAATTATACATTCTTCTTTTCAAAGCGTTAAACAACAATTGTCGTATTACATTATAATACTGATTAGTGCATAAAGAACTTCCACAAAAGTTTCCATGGCATTCCAATGAATGTTATCTAACACATTACTTACAGTACAGAATTAATTAGCCACCACTATATAAGGACTTCTGGGACGTATAGTTAGCATACCTCGAGTGTTATTTACTTAGTAATATGATCATCAATAATGGCTGGCAGTTGACGTGTCCACCGTATCTATACTAATATTATAAAGCCGAAGAGTTTGTTTATTTGAACGCGCTAATCTCATCAACTACTGGTCCGATTTGAAAAATTCTTTCAGCGTTAGATATCCCATTTATCGAGGAAGGCTATAGGCTACTTTTTATCCGGGTGTGCCGAGTAGTTCCCACGAGACGCGGGTGAAACCGCTGGCAGAAGCTAATGTTTGTATAAGTTCACGGTACGATAGTTCGAGCGTAAGCAGAGAGATCTCATGTCTTTACTCACTGGAGCAAGACCTGTTACCTGCGGAGTGATCGAAGACTGTTTTTCTTATAAAATATCCTAGAGTTACTTGTATGACTAGATAAATAGCCTCTTCATCAAAATTGTTTCGGCTTATCGTCAGTTGAAAAGCTATAGGTAACTGAAGGTTCTGAATACCCTGGCCTTTGGATGCTTTGAAACTTTGACCTTCGGGTGTAGTACCGGTGGACTGAGGGAATGTTCGAAAGAGTTACCGCGGCCCTGGTTGGTACAGAAAGGGCTCCAGAAAAAACAAAGCTGACGGGGTAATTTCATGGTTTACTATCACAAAATAATGGTTTACTACAGGCAAAGTCTAGAGTACAAAATAATATTGTGTTTTTAAATTCTACTCGTTGTAAACACCCATTGCTTGCCAAACGTAACTCAAAACAAGCAGCATATTACTACAATGTCATTGATACGAATTAGCGCCGGAAACTAAACAAGTTATGTATTGAAACATTGATTCATATAGAAACCAGATTGAGCTGGTACATCTAATATAATCAAATTTTGAATGTAAGGAGAATAGAACCTGGGGAATATTCTAAAATTGCCTTTGACTTTGAACACAAAAGGTGGGTTGCACCCACGTTGCACCTGCGACCAAACCATAACCAGACATCTAATTGCCAGTTAACATCTAATTGGTCAAATCTACGATTATATCTGAAAATATAAATAAAAAATAATGGCTGGTTAAAGTTACATGGTGCAACCCAGAATGGGTTCCAAAAAAACCATGGTTCGGTTCGGTCAGTCGTCATTACTTTTCGCTCTAATCACAGAGGGAGTGGTCATTCGATGATTTGACCACTCAATAAGCAAGGTCGATTAGAACCTACCATTTTTTAACCGACTTCAACAAAAAGGAGGAGGTTCTCAATTCGGCCGGTATGTTTTTTTTTTTTTTTTGTATGTATGGGTAGTAAATCAAAATCTAGTGGGCGGCGCTGTGTTGGCATTTTGTGTCGAATATTTGCTAAAAATAATGGGCCAACAAGCTTCAATGTTCGAGAAAACCTTGCCTTAAAAGAACGAATTTAAATACCGCTTGCTCTGCCTCAAGTGTGCCTTACTATACACTATTTGAGTAACCACTTAAACAATCTTGATACTTTTGTTTTAAAAACTCAGTTTATCAATAAAATGTGGCAAAAGTTCAATCTAAATACAATGAGAACTTAATTAATTGAATCATTATTTAATTCATTTTGTGTAAAAAGTCCTATCAAAATTGATTTTACCTACTCAAATGGAGTATAGTTATGTAGATTCCGGTATCAAAAAGTTTTATAGGTAGCTACAGTTTAATTTAAACGCTGATCAAGGAAAATATCTTAAGGAAACATGGATCTCACCTAATT
Source organism: Heliothis virescens (assembly GCA_002382865.2). NCBI lineage: Eukaryota > Metazoa > Arthropoda > Insecta > Lepidoptera > Noctuidae > Heliothis > Heliothis virescens. The sequence goes on from NWSH02000571.1 coordinate 1,466,674, forward strand.
TAGGATTGTTTTGAAGAATTGTAGTCATCATGCATTCTTATAGTTAGCCAGCAATTGAAATAAGCGACAAAAAATTAGGAATAGGTGTCCTTTAGTTAAGGAGACACCTATATTGGTGAAAATGGGTACTAATGCCATACTAATTGCCGTCCAAAAATATATATTTGTGCTTTGGATTAGTGCTTATATTACACAATGTTTTAATGTGTAAAATGCTTGAACTTAAGTCAATAAACTGCGTGGGAGGGTGACAGGTCTTTTTTGTTTGATCCCACACTAAAATATTGTGAGTAACAACGTTTGGAGTACATGCACCTTTATGAATAATGAATTCTTATTGTATGATACCCTTATTGAGAACAAAACAGTTTTTATTAATAAAATTAACCATATCTATCAATCATTGATAAATATTACCGTTGCTTAGAAATTAAATAAAAAAATGGTCAAATTTTTTACTGCTATAGCGATGTCTGTTCGAGACTTTTAGATGGAAACTTTTTCTTGGATATAAAATTAGTACTACTAGACTAATCAGAACACCTACCACTTTATAATTCTTGATGCTCGGCAGAAATCTCTTTTCTTCCACCTGTTTCTTTTGGAAGACCTCATTAATGATGTTTCCAAGCGCTTGGGCGCCATATTGCATGAGCGCCTGGCCTCCTTGGTTGAGTAGCTGCTTTCCCGCGCCTTGCAGCATGGCGCCAAAATCCACGCCGCCATTTTGACCCATGGTGAGGTCGCACTCACTCACAAACTACTCTCTATTTTATTTTGGTTTTTGTCACTTTGCTAGGACATTTTGGGGTTGGCTGTTCGGGAAGATAGATGAAAATTATTTTACTGTGCTGTGTTTGTTTACATTGCCAATTTTTGTTGTTATCAAAATTAGATTACAATGTAAAATTGATACTTATTGTAAAACGAAAACATGAATGATAGACAAACTAAAAAAGTGTTAGTAATATTACAACTCTAAAGCCAGCTTTTAAATTCCTCAAAGGTGAAAAATAGGTCTCATAAAAAATATGAAAATAACTGATACTGAAGATTGGACATCACAATACCATACATCGGATAATAAAACCATTGTATGCCATTTTACATCATGCAACGAGAGATAACATCATAAAATAAGCAGTAAATACACAATTTTCCTCTTGAAACTAACATAATACTAACACACCCGATTCAATAAAAAAAACTTATTTACCAAAATGCAAGTGTATAAAAAAGAAATTAGGACCACTAACTTTCACAATCACAACATTCCAAATTCAAAAAACCAGGCACTGACACAGTCATTCATCCTAGTGTGAATACAATACTAAATAGGAAACTGTATGGAGGCCATAGATTATGATTGTAATGTTCTGTAGTGATGTCATTTGTGGAGGCATGCTAATTAAACCTGAGAGGTTTTTTTGCTTTAGAAGTTGGTAATTGAGCATTCAGTAGTATTATGTTGTTGATTTCAAATAATTCTATGTGAAACTGGACATGGTTAATTAAATTTTTCAACAGGTACACTTTGAAAGTTGAGTTCATGTAGATAATAGATACAGGTGCACTTTCCTTATTATTGATAATGTAAAATAACTATACGGACAGGATGTTTATTATTACACTGAAGATAACTTTAATCTACTGTATCAAGCAATAAATATTCTAATAAGAATATCATTTTTAAATTAGGTATGCTAATATTGATGGATCTAGTTTATTTTTAAAACCTGTTATATGATTATTTTAACCTTAGTTATGATAGAAGCCAGTTTTTGAACGTCTAATAGGTGGAACTGTTATAATTTGTCCAGATATATGGTTTCATTTTTCTTAAAAACATTGCAATTCCCAAACAATATCATAACCTCCTTGCAGTTTCCATAATGGAGACGTGTGAATATCATATTACGAAATAAACCGGCAGCGAAAACACTGCGGCTGTGGGACCAGAAACTCATAATGTAGGTCACTGATACACTTCACGAAGCTGTGACGAAAAACTATAAAACAAGGGATTACTGGTAGAAAATCGATATTTTTCGGCACTTTTAACTCAATGCTAACTACGTAGTGCTACATCAAAATAGGTGAGGTCATCATAATGCCGGAGTTCACTGAAAAATCGTAAGAATCCAAAGGAATGTTCTACGAAGATCCAATCCTACACAACAAAAAACTTAAAAGTGTAATTTATCAACGAACTTTTAAACACACAGCACAGTAAGATATTCCACTACATATTACACAGAGATTCCGACTTATTTTCTAATAAATATTAGTTTTAATAATTAGAAAATCAGAGAACAACCGTACCCAAAACTGTCTCGCGTAAACTGACAGGAATACACCCGACTAAATATAAGAGCTTTTATTGACTTCAGAGATGCCGTAAAGTCGTGACCCGCCGAACTTGGTCGGGTAGCCGGCAAGATTATTGCCAGCGCAGAGCATGACGTCAACTTTTAAATGAGGAACATTGATTTCCTGCTGAGGTAACCAGTGTTTACATTTTTGGGTTTCCGATAATCGTAAACAATTCTTTCGTAATTGTTAAGATTTACAACAAATACCATCATAAACAAAATAATACAGCTGCGTGAAAGCTTAAATATTTTATCTTGTAACACTGACTTCGATGACCTTGAAAATGAAAACTCGTTTTCCATTTGATTTAAAAAACATTTTACTCAATGTGATTTTTAATTCGGAATGAAGGTTCTGATGTACGCTTCGGTAGATTAGATAAGCACTTTTTAAAAGAAATCATCCGGCGAATCTCTCATGTTCAATTTCGTATAAGAGAATTTATTAGAAAAATATGATTTTGATCGAACAAGGAAAAGTAAAGATACGTCCCTGGGATGTGTAAGGTCGTTGTTAAACCTACAGTTTATTTATAGAACATAGGTATTATACATGTCATTTATCCAATTAGACCATGACATTGCGTTGTCGCGCAGTAGGTAAACAAACAACATGCAAACAACACACCTACTCCCTAGGGTTTCCCGCCATCGTTATTTATTAACCTCCTATGCAAGAATGAAAGAACTAGCAAGAATGTAATTTTTAATAATAAAGCTTGTCTATCACATGGTCCTAGCTTCTTTAGGTATAGGTGACAGAGTACAGACGACAGCACATCAACGCTGTAACGTACAGACGAGAGCACATCAAGTTACTACTACTTACACTGTCAAAAGATTTTCAACCTTATCACAATAGTGGAAGGTTAATGTTCGATTAGCAAAATTTTACAGATTAGGGTAGGTTGACCTGCCGTCCTCTGTACCTACCTATACTAGGAAAAGTGCAGTTTTCAAAAATAAATCTAGACTATCATAGATACCTAGAATACCCGCTGGGCCAATGGGACAGGGGCCCTTTGGCTTTCTTTAAATTTCTGGAACGAATTACTTAAATCTGTACTACCAAATTTCCCTTTTTTGACTTAGGACATGCCTTCTCATGCTCGAAATAACAGCAACAGTAAATAGCAATTGCTATGGATTGTAGAGTTAACTGTTTGTTCTCTTAGCTCTTTAATACTGTATAGTACCAACCAGCACAAGTTTATAGTCCCAGTAATAGACAAGATACATAATGCATTGCAAGTGGAAAATGGAACACATGTTAGGGTCATTCGGAGTAAAACGCTCTGACAATATTCTCAGTTTAAATTCTAGAATATTCTCAAGATGCATAGATCTTTTGCACCTTTAGACAGAGTTACTTTCGCATTTAAGATAGGTATTAGTAATTAAAATGGATAGGAAGGAGGCGTTTTGGCGACTATCATTGTATTTGTTTAACATTCAAAAAGTGGTGGTTTTCAGCCTACGATTTTGATTTGATTAGTACCTATGGGCATTGAGGTAATGACGTCCTAGCCGATTGCCTGCCACGGCGGCTGTTCTCATATGAGGAGATCAGCCAGCTGCGCAGGATATTATAGTGCACTCACATTTGCGCAGACACAGGTGCACTGACTATCCCTTCACTCTCATAGCCTGATGGGACGACAATCCGACACGACCGGAGAGAGATCAGGCGCAGGACCGACATTAACGTGATCTCCGATTCTCCGTTGCACGATTATCTATTCAAAATTACAAATAACTAGTAGTTCAGTGATTACTGAGTATTATACATATGTTTATCTCCTGCCTAAATAAGCGTGAAGGTTATTGTAATGGGAACCATTGTTTTCTTAAAACAGGTAAGTACGTAATTACATACCTACCAAGTATTACAGAGTTATTTTCCTTGATTGGAAATGCAATTGCTACAGGAAAATTGATCCAAAAATATATTCGTTTCATTTAAGTTTTACTTTACGAGATTCCGAGAAACTAAACTACTTATAACGTGGTTTAGCTTTCCTTGATTAGTTTAATACTATAGCATAAATTTTACCTTTATTGTTTTGCATGGATTGACACCTACTTACTTACCAGGAAACATAGGAAGGTATAGGTACCTACCTATTAAGTTTCCTAACAATAGTAATTCTCCGATTTTACGTAGGTTACCTAGTTTCGAACAAAGATTTTCCTGTTTCCCCTAGGCACAAAGATTTGGCACCAAACCAGATTTCCCATGGATTTCCTATAATGGGCTCGAGGCCATGTCTGATGTCGGCTATTCTCAACTATGTCAAACCATTAACAATGGTTGAACGACAACGATCGTCCATTTCGGTTACTACGTACAAACGGCAGCAGGTCAACGTACTAGATTTTTTGGCAGGCTGCGGCTTTGCAGCAAGCTGTGGATCAGACGACTTCAACTTACCTCAATCTCACAAATTTCTTCAATTGATTTTCAATCTTATCACAATAATGATATTCTAATGTTCGATTGGTCTAATTGATTCGGGTAGGTTGACCTGTTGTCGTCTGTACAAAAACAAGTAAGTACTTATAGCAAAGTACCGAAAATGCTATCGCAAAAAAGGCTAAAATTGCTCAGCTACCTTGAACTCTGATGACGAAGATTTAGAAGTAAATTCATAATTAATTACGTTGTCTAAGCTACTATGTATGTGAAGTCCGGTTTGGTTATGCTGTGGGCGGAGACGAGCGCATAGGTAAACTTAGTTTATTTTTTACTTATAGTAAAATGTTATGATTGAATTAATAACTTAGACGTGATGACATGTTGATGAGCTGGTGATATTTAGAACAGACAAAATAAAATAGGCAAAGAAATTGGTACCACAGGTACTCGAAATACACGAATATCTCAGACGTAGTATTCGCGTATTTTCTACATTTACCGACCAATTTAAGTGACGGGTTAGCGAACTATACATAGAAGTGACCATATTTGAATGGAGCACTCCTGAGGCCCATTTTCAGCGGTACTTATCAAAAAAAGTGTTTACCTAATAAATTCATAGTACACGTTTGGTCACTTGAGCGTTATTGAATTGATGTGACATGACAACAATATCCATTGTGATTTAGGAATGACATAGATAAACAGATTTGATTGAACGGTTCATGTACAGACAACAGCAGGTCAACGTAAACGAATCTGTCAAATTTTACCAATTAAACATTAACTTAAAAACAAAAATTTTTAATAGATGTTAAGTTCTTTAGTTTTGTAATTTTTAGGTATTTCTAAAATCATAAGACCACATTATCGCATTGGGTGTAAGCCTGTAATGATATTGTTTAGTGAGATAATAAATAAATAAATAAACTTTCCACTATTTGATAAGGTTGAAAAACTTTGACAGACTAAGGTAGGTTGATGTGCTGTCGTCTGCACGGACGTATATTTATTTATTTATTTTATCTCGAGCACAATATAACTCATATCAATTACAAATATTTAAAATCAAAAACAAAGGGGGTGCAGGTTCAAAAATAAAATTAATATAGTGGTCGGTACAGGGGTGAATGAAACTGTAGACAATGATTAATGTATGGACAGTCGAAACGGTTTGCAATCATGTTCAGAATCCTGTTGGGGGATAAGAATATAAGGGGGGTGTTTTGGGTGTCCGGACACCCCCCATTCATATCTGTCTTACTTGTCCAACAGAAACAAATTACATGCACCGCGCCGATTTTAGAAAACAAATGTATGTAAAAACGTAGTATTTTAAATCTATTACTCTAAACTTTCAACTTTGTTGCTTTTGAATAAATATTGCAATGCATACATTACATATAACTTTCTTTAAGGTGAATGCGACGACTAGAAGCGGGAAATTCAAATATAAAATGTTTTTTTTATGTTTTACATAAGTTAACATTCAATATGAGGCGTGATCTTATGATTGGCGGTTATAATATCCCACAAAGTAATTTCTGATGTCCTTGTTTAACTCCGAAACTTCTTACAAATTAAATAACTCTGTAAAAAACGTTTTATTGCGCAATAAAACGTTTTTTACAGAGTTTTTT
>NWSH02000571.1:1499344-1524918 GCA_002382865.2 Heliothis virescens
AAAAAACTCTGTAAAAAACGTTTTATTGCGCAATAAAACGTTTTTTACAGAGTTATTTAATTTGTAAGAAGTTTCGGAGTTAAACAAGGACATCAGAAATTACTTTGTGGGATATTATAACCGCCAATCATAAGATCACGCCTCATATTGAATGTTAACTTATGTAAAACATAAAAAAACCATTTTATATTTGAATTTCCCGCTTCTAGTCGTCGCATTCACCTTAAGTCAATTGCCAATTCGACTATGGAATTTGATATTTGTGGCACTTCACTTAATCGTATATTAAAAAATCGACTAAAACCTCGGCAGTTCTCACAGAACTGTTATATTTTTCAAAATAAGCGCAAGTACTCCAATATAAAAACAAAATTATATGGAGTCAACGCACTTTTCAACATGTCGGCAGCATTTCTCACTTTAAGACATACATCCTTTTCTATCTTTGACATAACTGAGACCAATAATATAATTAAATTAGTAAACCAACTAAAATTTGGTTAGTTTAGTTTTTAACATTTTAATACTTAGCCTTACTTATACAATAATATATCACTACTATTTTTTTATGTACGATCTATAGGGTATCATTATATTTTCAGCGATAAAATGAAATTAAAATATTTCTCGTTTATAAATGCGTTTTCAGTCGTTAACTAAAAGGAGTGGAATATCAAAAAAGTACAAGTTTTGAGCTCCGGCTTTTTTTTTTCACTCAAATATATGTATGAAGGTTGGATATAGTAATAATCTCGAATTTTAGCGTGAAGAGACTTTTTACATAAGTTATTTATTACTATTTAAAAGGGGGTTGTTTATACATGTATTTTCTCAGGTTCCTGTGTGGCGACTGCGGTGTACGCAAAAGCGAACTTTCTTATTGAATAAGAAATCCCAAAAGAGGATTTTATACCTACGTAAACATTCAAAAACTGTCTGGCCAGTATATTATTAAATGTAGTGTTGTCAAATGTGAATAGTTTCTTACGAATAGGCCGATTGTGGGTGCAGAATAAAAAAAAAGTATAGACGGTGTTTCCCGCCTTTTTAACTGTCAATTTTGCAAGTGTCAAATGTCATGTTTGAGTCAATGTTTCTACTGTTTTTGAGGGTTTTGGTACTTGCAAAGCATATTTTAATACACATTAATTTACTACAAAATGTAGACATGCTAAAAAAACCCTCAAAAACAGTAGCAAATTGACTACAAATCTTCAACCATTTAATTTGATCAACTCTATCATCTGTCAAAAGATAAAAATTTCAAATTTTTATTTTTCGCACACATAACAAAGTCATCAAATCAAACGGATAGGAGAGTGGAAAGTTTAAATTTAAATAAATGCGGATATTGGGGCAAGTTGGCAACATTTTTTGCCGTTTTACGAGCTAGAAATTTCGCACATCGCCATTTTGAGATCCGAAGCACTATTGCTGTATATGGCAACATTAATCAGTATTCCCACTTTATTGATGCTTAGATGGGTTCACAAAGATTATGTATTGGTTAGACTCGGCTGAACCTCACATTGTCTTAAAACATTTCTCTTCATGAATCGATCAAAACTTGATCAATATTGTTGATATTGCCATGCACCGAATATTACTATCTGGACTTTTAAATGGCTCTGTGAAGAATTATGAAACTCGCAAAACGACATTTGGACGCGTTTTAATGCTACAGGATAATGTGTCGTCCTGGCCTCCTGATATGGTATTCGGTAAACTATCGACGATGCAGCACGGACGTGGTCGCTTCAACGCCGGCACATTAACGTGTAATAATAAGAAACGTAATGTCACAGTTTAGTAGACACGGTGTATCAATCTTTCTAAAAGCGTATTATTACGGTTTGTACGCAGTTGTCATATAGTCTCAGCTTCAGAACAAATTGGCACACTGTGTCAGAAATAAACTGTCACTTTATAAGATTATCGAAATACTATAGATATTTCGAGATGTTACAGTTATGGACACGGGTGCAGTGCCCTAGTATTAGTAATACCGATAATCTCAAATGTTGCCAACATCAAAATTATTCACGTACGGAAATTATAAGATTAATGCAATTGCATCGAGGACTCGCATTTGAGTACTGTTAAGTCCTTTGAAATCCCTCTATAGCACGATAATTTGAAATTAAAAACAAAGGACACCCTGCGGTCTTAAATTATCCCAAGAGTCGTAAAGAGAACATAAGTATGGTGGAGCTTTAAATAAAGAACACAATATTAAATCACCAGCTGAACCGCTTTCACAGAAAGGGTCCCGTGTTATTTGGAAACTGAATATATCGCAAACTTATTGATAGTATAATTACCGAATCGAAATAAAAGAAGATCAAACCCAGGGCGTGTGCTGCAGAGACACAGCGAGGACTTCGGAGCGGCTAGTCCGCTAGTATGCAAGTCTCGTGCAGACGGTGGACCTAAGTGTCGACGCGATGCTACCCAGAAAAGTGGAAACTCGATAACGTCGCCATCGACACATCTACAGGAGATATATACAGAGGAACTAGTACAACACTTAACGCAGTGCCGATTTTCAGAAGCCTCGCAAGTCTGCAAAAAATCGGTGCTGAGTGATACTACATTGTCTGTCGAACTTCTTGCAGAAGTAAAACTGTCTTCATGTTTGTGACAGACTTTTTATGTATGCTTTACTTATTCTAACTGTGCAGAACTTAAAAGTTGCCCACGTCTCTTGGGCCCCGTGCTGGGTCGAGGGTCAGGTCGGCCCACCGCCGAAAGGCGGAGGCCCACGAGACTGCACAAGCCAGCCGGCTAAAGTCTCCACACTGAGGACACCACATATGTGACGTCATCAGTGAGGACGTCAGCCGGACGGCTGCCGGGGTACGCCAAAGGACCAGTATAGACTTTAAGACACCGGTCGTTTAGCCAAATTAATGAAAACACCAAAGCCCTAACAGCATAGGGTTTGACGAAGAAGACAGAAAACTGCTAATCAGCGAAATAATTCGAACGAATCAAAGCCTAGCCTAGAAACGGGTGATGGTAAAAAAATGTTCTGGTAACGGTCACGGTCCTCGAAGACATGAACGGGGTTTATTCTAAGACTTGTACTGTATCGGCGGCGCTAAGCCCCGCCGAATTAGTCTTAGAATAAACTTAGTCTAATGAAATCGAGGCAGTCCGTTCTCTTACTTTCAGGGAACGAGTTCCACAGACTTAAGTAAGAGGGTGGTCTTTACCCAGTCGGGGTTTGGGCGCGGTTCTTTGTTCAAAGTAGCTCGACCAAGCCCCTACCACCCAGGCCGGGTTCATCGCCTCTTACGATTCGCTTTCCCGGTGGCGGGAGGGAGAGTGTATTCTGTTCCGTCCCCCCACGGACGGGTGGGGTGGTATCACCCAAGTGCTTGAGAACTGAGGAATATGTTGCTGTCTGCAGGAGCTGTATATTGTTGGCGGTGGATTATGAAGTACCAGCTAGCGGACGGAGTTTGAAAATTATATTCTGAGGCTAAATCCAGACTTTGGTACAACATATTTCGGACCATCTTGGATTTATACCGTCAGAACATAAGATGTGGTGTTCGCTCGGAAGCACCCTCAATAGGGAGGATGCTTTATGGATTTCAGGATGTATGTGAAAGCCAGAAACATGGTCCAAGGAGAACATTCGACAGATTCGCAAACTATTCCTTTTTCAGTTCTTAAAGCACAACCTAACCAAGTGAAGACTTCGAGTCGATGGGAATGACGATTCTACTTCTAGTGAATGACTGTGTGGCTATTACTTTGATTTCTAAACTTACTACGAAAAATTTGGCATATTTTATTTGAACTCTGATTTGATGTTATCGGTGTGATGTGATATAACCAGTCTAACCGAGGGATATCGGGTCGCTTGAGTAACTGGATTGAGGGGACCATATTAGTGGTTGCTCCGGTACTCAGCTGCATCTGGTTAGACTGAAAGCCGATCCCAACATAGTCGGGAAAGAGCTACACTGATAATGGTGTTATTTGGTTATGAAACTACCCTAAAATGATGATTGTCACTTTTCAAAAAATGAGGATGATTGTTCTCTAAAATGATGATGACACTTCTCTTAAAATGTTTGATGACACTACTCTAAATATGTCAATGACACTGCTCTAAAAATGATGATGAGACTTCTCTGAAAATGATGATGATTCTACTCTTAAATGACGATGACACTGTTTTGAAAAATGTTGATGACACTACTCAATAGATGTTAATGATGCTGCTCTAAAAATGTTAATGGATAAATATATCGATGGAACTACTCTAAATATGTGCTCCACAAATGTTGATGACACTGCTTTACATATGTCGATGACACTTTTCTACAAATGTTGATGACACTGCTATACATATGTCGATGACACTGCCCTACAAATGTTAATGACACTGCTCTACAAATGCTGATGACACTGCTCCACAAATGGTGTTGACACTGCTATGCAAATGGTGATGACACTGCTCTACAAATGGTGATGACACTGCTATAAAAATGGTGATGACACTGGCCTCCAAATGTTGATGACACTGTTCTACAAATGTTGATAACACTGCTATTTAAATGGTGATAACACTGCTATTTAAATGGTGATGACACTGCTATACAAAAGTTGATGACACTGCTCTACTAATGTTGATGACACTGCTATACAAAAGTTGATGACACTGCTCTACTAATGTTGATGACACTGCTATTCAAATGGTGATGACACTGCTATACAAATGTTGATGACACTGCTATTGAAATGTTGATGACACTGCTATTGAAATGTTGATGACACTGCTTTACAAATGTTGATGGAACTACTCTTAAATGATGATGTGTGGGTGATATGATGGAGATGGACTCTGAAATGATAATACTAACTATTATCACAGTTCAAAGGAGCCGTTATGATGGTAACACGGCAGGTGACGTCTATCTGGTAGAAGGTGACTGCCTGATGGTAAATGATAGACGAGGACATCAAGGTGTTGGCTGATGTTGTCCACCTTGGAGACAAAAGGTGGTATGTCTCGTGTGCGTGATGATTCACCGGCACCCACACCCTTCAACCTCTTAGGAGGTCAAAATAGGTGTGGTGGTAGTACTTCCCCGGGCGAGCCTTGCACAAGGGCTCTACTACTACTTTCTGTGGATGGGTGACCATTTTAGCGGGTCCCTGCCATCATTTCAACATCTTTGGCAGTTGTTACGGGAAGCCAGAAAATCTAACAACCAGTCCTAACAAGTTCTTCGGGTTGACTAGTGGGTTGAGGAGGTCAGAGCCTTCGGTTAGGCTGGAAGCTGACCCCAACATAGCTGGTCAGATATCTTGACTGACCTTAAAACTTCAATATGAAGGTGATAATGATGACTACAGACCATTTGGCCATATTGGCCAAACAAGCCCTAGTCTGAGATCGTCGAAAATATTCGAATCGACCGTACCAACTTTGGGGCCAACATTGGCTTGGAATATTGGAGCCAGTGCCTGGACTAAAGTTCAGATGACGATGAGTATATGACAATGGAAATGTAATGATGAATTGGTATTTGAGTTACAAGCAAAATGTCCGCTATACTTTTATCTTTATTTTTTTGGAGATGGGAAATCATCAGATGACTACCGCTGTGGATGCAGCGTGAGGGAGTGTCAGACTTCTACTGACTAAAACCCACCGTGTTCTTTCTGGAGCCGTCTGTGTACCAAGGTCGCGGTAACTCTTTCGAACAATCCCGCAGCCCTGGCTGTCTACACTATCCCTGAGTTTGATCTTCAAAAAATTACGAGTATAATAAAAACAATATACGTGTTAAAGATGGCGTAACCGGTCCTGTCTTTCGGTTTTTGGAATGGAAATATATCAGTCGAAGCTTAAAATAAATTTTCAAAAATACTATTGTTGTTAGGAATGTCTTAGAAAAGTTTTAGCCTTGTATATGTAGCAAAAATGGAAGTGATTAGGCATAAAATCGTCGTGTTGTTAAAATATAAAATATAGAAGCTATGGGCCTATGTGGTATTTAAGCTTTGAAATAAGCGTAAAGCATGAGTTTAGGTTTCCGAATGTAAATTAATACTGTTAGCTTATTTTCTGTGCAAATCAATTAGCAATGTTGCCAGTCGTCAAATTCATGACTGGTTGGTAATTTTTGTAAGCTTTAGTGTTGCCACTATATATGAGTATGGGATTAAAAACCTACATTTTTATGGAAGACGTTCTAATGGAGAGTTAAGGGTGTCCCGGAAAACTACGGTTAAAGTACAACACGGTTAAGGTTAGGTAATGAACAGTTATTGTTGATACAGTTATGTAATTGTTGTTTTTTAAGCGGAATATTGTTGGTTATTCATTGAATCATTTTGTATGTCAGTTAAAAATGTATACATTATGTATTATTGAAATACCTATGTAGTATAAAGAAGGTTAGTGGAACCTTTATTTATTTACGGAAATATTATTTCTATGTTTTTTGAGTAAGATTAGTAACTTTATGTCATCCTTAAGGTCAGCAAATATGATTTTTCACATGTCTTTAAAATATATGTGACCGGAATTTAGTATTGTTTTGTCAATAAATGGTGAGGCATTGCCTATTTGTCATTTTTCTAGAGACTAGGTATATTTTTAGATTTTATTGTTGTTCGAATAAATTGCTTTGAACAACACTATATGCGTAATAATATTAAAAAAAACTTTAAGCAACATATAAACCATAGATACACGAGAAAAAAATCCACGATATTTTTAAATTACTCTAGTAATGTACTTATCTATAAAAATAAATTAGTCGATTATATGTAAATGATTATTTAGTCGATTTCTTTGACTGCTCATTACCTAATTCAGTTGTAGTTACATTTATTATATAGTTTATGTATAGCGTAGTATGTATATATGTCCTAATCTAAACATCGCGTGTCCAAACGCTTATGAGACAATAAATATAGCATAATACTAATTAACTTGACGCTAAATGGATATTACAATTATATATTTTTTTATATTTTATTTAAAAACTGCATATGTTTTGAATTTTATTTTGGATGTCTTCAAAATGTTAATAAAATGTAACAATGTCATGTTAGTAACAAAATTGACGAATTTCTGTACTTTTAATTTGTTTTCATTGTACAATATATTTTTTTAGTTTCGGGTTACTGTTTAAAACTTTATTTTCCAAAAGGTAAAATTCAAAACATGAATTGCAATACATTCAATACCTTATCACTACGTACATAATACGTATCCGAATAAATATTTTATTTAAGTATAAAATTAAAAAAACACAACTTTACGTTTCGTTTTATTCGTGCGTTCATTGCGAATCGATACCGACTCGATTGATACTTTACATAGACCGATTTATAACTGGCAACATTGAATATGGTGTTGCCAAGTTATCGTTGTTTTTTCAACATGTCCACACTGACCCTATGCGGGCAACCCTAAATTACGTAATACGTCATTTGATCACATAAAACCGCGCCTACATTTATGAACATATATTTTATTTTTAATTATCCCCCATAGAAAAATGTATTACTAAGCAGAGAAAAAACACTTTATGTACCTTGGAATTCATATAAAATATTAAAAAAATGAACGTCACGAAGGTAAATAAAAATAATATAAATGTCGAAAAAATCAGGCCTTTCGCGAAAAAAGTCTTTATAATTTATAGGTCGTATTTAATTAAATCGTCAATACTGATTAAAAATTTTCAACCTTTACATTCCGTATTTGAATCAATCCAAAATTTGAACAAAAACAATCCAAAATTTTCAATTTTAATTTACCATTATTAGAGTAACAAATACTGGACTTTTGGATGCAAAAACTAACTTGCTTTCACTTGATATATTTCTATATCTGTCTTAAAAGAGCCCGAGTATATTACAGTTAATGACGTCATCAATTGATAATTTTTAATCAATATCGCGACAGTCGACTTACTAAGTTATATTGTGCATACAGCATTTACCATATCATTATGGTATTTATAACATTTTAATATTAATTGAAATCGATAAAATAATCGAATGAATCGATAAATCGATTTCATATTCGATTGTAGAAAACGGTTATTTAATTTTAGCACGCTGATGGAATAGGCCTTTTATAGTACAAAAACAGTATGGTTTCTATTTTCATAGACACCAACTTAAATACTGCTATCTCTTACTCACTTACCGAGGTCGAAAGACAGAGAAATAGATCACAAATTACTGTCTTTTAATAAATAAGTAAAACGAGAGCAATATTCAATTCAGTGTTTAAATCATTTCAATAATAAACTTGTGTGTACAACAGCATATTACAATAAACATTGCCTAGAAATAAAATGCAAAATACTTAGTATAAAAAATCCAATAAGTCTGGTTATATCACCAATTTGCCCAATAGTTGGGCAATTATAATAGCGTGGGCAATCTTGCCCAACGGTTACATAAGATTAGCTAAATGTATAGTAAGTAATATGTATAGTTATGGGCAATATTGCCCAATGTTGGGTACATAAGATATTTTAATCTATAGTAGTGAGCACCATTGCCCAGCGTTGGGTACAGACGACAGCGCATCAACCACAATCTGTCAAATTTCTGCAATAGATCTTCAACCTTATCACAATAGTCGAAGGTTAATGTTCGATTGGTAAAATTTGACAGATTCGGGTACCGTGACCTGCTGTTGTCTATACATGAGATAGTTTAATGTATTGAGCACCATTGCCCAGCGTTGGGTACATAAGGTATCTGAATGTATAGTCGTGGGCAATATTGCCCAGCGTTGGGTACACAAGGTAGCTAAATGTATAGTTATGTATAGTAACGCAATAAAATATGTGTTCATTCGGCGACGGGGACTAGTTTCACTCGGCGCGACCTGCGACCTTACCTGCGCGCGAACTCCGCTTTCATAGCTGAAATAGAATAAGCTTTATATCAAAAAATTGAAAAACAAAAAAAAAAATAGAACTTATCTCGATATTTTCATTAAAAAAATACACAGTTATCATCACACAATAGTAGAATCAGAATTTCAAAATGGGTGTTGTAAAATGTATCGTAAGAATTTCAATACAAAAATTGCATGATTATAATTTCTCTTTTTTTCAGTTACTAGCTTCTGCCAGCGGCTTCGCCCGCTTCCCGAGATAACTATTTCCCGTACCCGGATAAAAAGTAGTACTATGTTGTTCCTCAGGGTCTATTCGATCTCTGTACCAAATTTTATCAAAATCGGCTCACTGGTTTAGGCGTGAAAGCGTAACAGACAGACAGAGAGTTACAATTTATAATATTAGTAGGGAAGTAGGGAATTAGGGATTTAAGAGTCTAGATAGAATATGTAAATATTATGTCACAAAATAATAAAAAATATACACATATTAAATACATTAAAAGAACAATGTAAGATAGGCCATATATCCAGGAAGGCTATAAGCCCTTTGTGATGTAGTTTCTACGTGACACGGGTACGTACCGTCGAGAATCTCCTTCTTGATCTGGTTGAGCTGCTGGCGCATCTCGCGCATCATCTCCTGCTTGAAGGCGTCCCACTCGGCCGCGGACACGCAGCCGCCTTCGTTGCCGCCGTTTACTTGCTGAAATTGTAGTAATAGCTTGAGTTTTTGAAGTAAAGCCAGTGTTGCATTTCAGAAGCTAAAGAATATCCCAAACTGGGTTCACCAACACGCATGCCCAGGAAAGCAGCAGTCCAGCGGTGGACGTATTTAAATTGTGTTGAGTATAAGTGTTGTTGAGTATAAAATTATTTGAGATTTTGTGGTATTAACTTGACTTCCTCGAGAAGCTGGTAGCCAAGCAACAGCCATACGGGCCGATCGATCATAAGGCCAAGCCAAACTTGATGCGGTTGGTCCGTTGAAGAGTGACCATCTCTTTTTTTTGTCTCTTGTCATTACGAGTTGCTCCATGTTTGGCAGTCAGAAGGCAGAAACTCTGATAACGAGTCTTACCAAGGGATATTGGGTTGCCCGGGTAGCCAGGTTGTAGAGATCAGATAGTCAATCATTGCTATTAATTACACTAGAAGCCGACTCCCAACTAGGGAAACGCCTAGCGGCCGTTCACGAAACGCCTAGCCCCATACAAGTAATGTCAAATTCTTATCTCTAGTACGCAAATCCAGAGATAGACAGAATATTGAATTCCGCAGTAGGCAGATGATAAAGCTCCGCTTACCTTAAGTATAGTTTCTTCACTGGCTGAGCCGAATCTTTTGCGAACGGAGCGCGGGGACTGCGGTTGCTGTTGCGCTATTGTTTCCGAGTTCGCTGCAAAACATTTTGATACTTATTACTTGAATACAGAGTTTAGTTTTGTATGTACAAGTTTGCGATAGCAAGTTCAGCTGATATAATACTGGCATAAAATTATAATTTTGTTTTACATGGTAAAATAAAGGCTGTAACGTAAGAAAATTAAGACTTATGTACTATGTTGGGTGTTAAGGTTGACTTTAGCTTATCATAACCGTGAATTAACCATCCAACTTACTACTACTATACCACAAAGTTAGTGTTCTATGTCAGTGAAAACCGTCACTGTAAATTACACCTTAAAACATTACAATCAAGTTGAATTTGTAAAAGTCAATTTTAGAATTTTTTTTGAGGAAATATAAATTTTGTAACACTACTCTAAACTCTACCTTCTCTCCACTAAAACGGAGAAGTTTCTAAACTATCAAAAGCATTTATCTGCTCGTGGACGGTGTGGAGATGTTTGAATAAAGTATATGTATGATAATTTTATTTAGGCTCTTTACAAGCACTTAAAAAAAGTAAAAAAGGCATTCTTGTGAGCCTTACACAGCTCAATTTCCACCCTAACCCATTATCACAAAATCCAATTTATCTAATCACCCAACACAATACAAGAGCAACATAAGACAAGCGTGGCGACTCACAAGCGTTGCCATTACATGCGGCGGGCAGGCGGTGCGGCAGCGTCGCCGACCGCTCCCACGTCTTCATCGGCGTCGAGTTCACCGAGTTGTCTGTCGACGACTCCTGTGGGGGAAAGGTATATAAATATAACGTAAATTGTGTATTTAGTATGAAATTAAACTTTGTCTTTTGGATTTTTCTGTAAAATTTGGAACTTTTTCCAACTTCCATCAAGTGCATTGTGATGTGTATACGTACCAAGTGTATAAATAAAATAGTACGTCAGTGTATAGAGTAGAATAGTGTGTACATTGTATAGTGTATAGCGACCTTAGTGAATAGCATAGTTGTGTTTAAATTGTAAAGGTACTTACCTTAGTGAATTCTGTGTAGTTGTGTGTATAGTTATCTCATTGTGTAGTTGTGTGTATAGTTACGTCATTGTATAGTGTAGTGTAGTGTTTATATCTAGTTCAATATACAGTGTATAGTAGAGTTACCTCAGCCCTGTCGNAGTTACAATTTATAATATTAGTAGGGAAGTAGGGAATTAGGGATTTAAGAGTCTAGATAGAATATGTAAATATTATGTCACAAAATAATAAAAAATATACACATATTAAATACATTAAAAGAACAATGTAAGATAGGCCATATATCCAGGAAGGCTATAAGCCCTTTGTGATGTAGTTTCTACGTGACACGGGTACGTACCGTCGAGAATCTCCTTCTTGATCTGGTTGAGCTGCTGGCGCATCTCGCGCATCATCTCCTGCTTGAAGGCGTCCCACTCGGCCGCGGACACGCAGCCGCCTTCGTTGCCGCCGTTTACTTGCTGAAATTGTAGTAATAGCTTGAGTTTTTGAAGTAAAGCCAGTGTTGCATTTCAGAAGCTAAAGAATATCCCAAACTGGGTTCACCAACACGCATGCCCAGGAAAGCAGCAGTCCAGCGGTGGACGTATTTAAATTGTGTTGAGTATAAGTGTTGTTGAGTATAAAATTATTTGAGATTTTGTGGTATTAACTTGACTTCCTCGAGAAGCTGGTAGCCAAGCAACAGCCATACGGGCCGATCGATCATAAGGCCAAGCCAAACTTGATGCGGTTGGTCCGTTGAAGAGTGACCATCTCTTTTTTTTGTCTCTTGTCATTACGAGTTGCTCCATGTTTGGCAGTCAGAAGGCAGAAACTCTGATAACGAGTCTTACCAAGGGATATTGGGTTGCCCGGGTAGCCAGGTTGTAGAGATCAGATAGTCAATCATTGCTATTAATTACACTAGAAGCCGACTCCCAACTAGGGAAACGCCTAGCGGCCGTTCACGAAACGCCTAGCCCCATACAAGTAATGTCAAATTCTTATCTCTAGTACGCAAATCCAGAGATAGACAGAATATTGAATTCCGCAGTAGGCAGATGATAAAGCTCCGCTTACCTTAAGTATAGTTTCTTCACTGGCTGAGCCGAATCTTTTGCGAACGGAGCGCGGGGACTGCGGTTGCTGTTGCGCTATTGTTTCCGAGTTCGCTGCAAAACATTTTGATACTTATTACTTGAATACAGAGTTTAGTTTTGTATGTACAAGTTTGCGATAGCAAGTTCAGCTGATATAATACTGGCATAAAATTATAATTTTGTTTTACATGGTAAAATAAAGGCTGTAACGTAAGAAAATTAAGACTTATGTACTATGTTGGGTGTTAAGGTTGACTTTAGCTTATCATAACCGTGAATTAACCATCCAACTTACTACTACTATACCACAAAGTTAGTGTTCTATGTCAGTGAAAACCGTCACTGTAAATTACACCTTAAAACATTACAATCAAGTTGAATTTGTAAAAGTCAATTTTAGAATTTTTTTTGAGGAAATATAAATTTTGTAACACTACTCTAAACTCTACCTTCTCTCCACTAAAACGGAGAAGTTTCTAAACTATCAAAAGCATTTATCTGCTCGTGGACGGTGTGGAGATGTTTGAATAAAGTATATGTATGATAATTTTATTTAGGCTCTTTACAAGCACTTAAAAAAAGTAAAAAAGGCATTCTTGTGAGCCTTACACAGCTCAATTTCCACCCTAACCCATTATCACAAAATCCAATTTATCTAATCACCCAACACAATACAAGAGCAACATAAGACAAGCGTGGCGACTCACAAGCGTTGCCATTACATGCGGCGGGCAGGCGGTGCGGCAGCGTCGCCGACCGCTCCCACGTCTTCATCGGCGTCGAGTTCACCGAGTTGTCTGTCGACGACTCCTGTGGGGGAAAGGTATATAAATATAACGTAAATTGTGTATTTAGTATGAAATTAAACTTTGTCTTTTGGATTTTTCTGTAAAATTTGGAACTTTTTCCAACTTCCATCAAGTGCATTGTGATGTGTATACGTACCAAGTGTATAAATAAAATAGTACGTCAGTGTATAGAGTAGAATAGTGTGTACATTGTATAGTGTATAGCGACCTTAGTGAATAGCATAGTTGTGTTTAAATTGTAAAGGTACTTACCTTAGTGAATTCTGTGTAGTTGTGTGTATAGTTATCTCATTGTGTAGTTGTGTGTATAGTTACGTCATTGTATAGTGTAGTGTAGTGTTTATA
This sequence comes from Heliothis virescens, assembly GCA_002382865.2. Taxonomy (NCBI): domain Eukaryota; kingdom Metazoa; phylum Arthropoda; class Insecta; order Lepidoptera; family Noctuidae; genus Heliothis; species Heliothis virescens. The sequence goes on from NWSH02000571.1 coordinate 1,512,865, forward strand.
TCTAGTTCAATATACAGTGTATAGTAGAGTTACCTCAGCCCTGTCGAGATGCGCGCGGCGGCGGGCGAGGGTGCGCGCCATCTCGTTCATCATGCACGACAGCGTGCCCGCGCGCGACCCGCCCGACGACGACGACGAGCCCGAGTGCTCCGCGCCGCCCGGCGGCGACGCCGCCTCCGCCGGACCGCTCGACTGACCGTTTGTTTGCTAACCAAAATTAACTTTCAATTATCATTTGTTACTTATTCTTTTATAGTTATATCATGACGTAATTACTAAGGACTTCTCGAGATGTAAATGGCATTACATCTCCCCAGTTTTGTAAGTGAAATATAGCAAGGTAATGAAACCTGCCAATCTACCAATTTATAATTTTTTTTTTTTTTTAATATACCTATATTCTATGGTAGAATTTAAAGTAAAAAATATAGAATTTTATTAATTTCAAATGCTTAAGAAAATGTTCAATAATGAAATGAACCTCATAAAGTCCTTACCTTCGCTTGTCTTTTGAGCCTGGCCTGTTGCAGTTGGGCAGCCAGCCCCGACACGTCTGGTGGCGGCGCGGGCGCGGGGGGCGGGGGCGGCGGCGGCGGTGACGTCACCGGCGCCGACAGCGCGGGGCCCGCCGCCAGCGCCGGGGGCCCGGGGCCCGCAGCCACACCACTCGGGGGCCCACCATTCGGCGGCGGTGGTGGTGGAGGCGGCCCGGCCGCTGCCTGAGGCACCACGGCCTGCACCTGCTAAAGTTTACATTCCCCGTTCAGTCGCTCAGTTTAACTAAGCGACTGAACGGGAAAAGTAAAGCTACGACGACTTTATTTACAAAATCATACATAACTTCCTTATTTACATATTTACACGACTAACTACCTCTATTCACCCTAAAAATTATGTACAATACATAGAAATTCAATTAAAAAAAACACGCTATTATTTTCATATGGGAATTTGCTAAGAACTTATAAGTGAATCTTAAACCAAATACGGGTCAAACAACCTCAAATCTATAGCATGGGACCGCTGTGTGCATTGCGCGACACTTTTTCCTGCTCCAAATCTCGAAAAGGTCCATAACTCCACTGGAACCGATCTTTATGTCGTCCCACCTTCACCAGGTGGGATTCCACGTAGATTTGAACCAGATTCGTTGAGACCATTTGAAGATGCGAGCTTGGATCTCGGAGATCTGTCTAGGACTGATCTACGAGAGGTGTCGTTCTGCCAAAAGTATTTCAGCTTCAAGCTTTCGCCAGCTCGTCTTTGGCAGGCCATGGGGGTCTTGAAAGTGGCAAATACAGTCTTGTGCATTGTCCTGATATATGACGATAATTTCAGGGTGTCCATGAAGGTTGTAGATCAGCCACTGAACGTCCTGAGGTCTTGTCTTCCCCGTCCATGAGATGTTGGGTATGCCAGACAGCGTCAGGAAACTCCACGCCTCGCGCGGATTTAAACAAGGGGGTTCCCTCCATACTGGTCTCCCGCTTTGCGGGGTCAACGAAAACTATGTTTTCTAGATGTCAATAGACAGCACCAATCGTTTGCACCCGTACACCAAACACACAAATAAAAATACATAATTGATAAAAAAATCGGCATAAACACTTATACTAACTTAACATAGACCCGACTACGAAAATTATGTTTTAAATTACGCGCAATTTGAACTGATACGATATATATAAAACGCGGGATATTTATATATATTATGTACCGTCTTCTCCCTCCTTCCTCCCCCTGGGAACCAGGGCCAATGACTGCGTCCGAACATTCTAGAATGAAAGGGGTAATTCGTGGTCGGGTGAAATAAAAACTAACCATTGGTGGGGGTTGTGGAGCGGCGGGCGGCGTCGGCGGTGCTAGGGGACCCTGGAACAAAAAGGAAGAACATAGGCTATGAAATTCTTGCTCAAAATCTTATCTATACTAATATTATAAAGCTGAAGAGTTTGTTTGTTTGTTTGAACGCTCTAATCTCAGGATCTACTGGTCCGATTTGAAAAATTCTTTCAGTGTTAGATAGCCCATTTATCGAGGAAGGTTATTTTTTATCCGGGTGCGCGCAGTATTTCCCACGGGAAAGCGGGTGAAACCGCTGGCGGAAGCTAGTCAAGGGATATCATGTTCTTTGAGTAACTGGGATGAAGAGGCCATATAGGTAGACGCTCCATACAAAAGTCTGGTACTCAGCTGCAACTGGTCAAGTTGTAATCCGAGACCAAAATTGAGAAAAGACTAGGCAGATGAATTTTACATTTATATAGGTGGCCCAGTTGCTTTTCATCCAAGAAGTAATTCGACTCTTCAGTATTGTTTAACAACTTTTGACAGTCAGAACTTCTTTCTTACTAAAAATTAAAATGCATTCTGGCAATAGTATTACAAAAGTGTTGGTACTTACATTGGCTGGTGGGGGTAGGTTTTGATGCGGTGGCACAGGGGGAGGGGCGGGCGCTCCGGTCGCGGCCGCCGACAGCGACATGTTTGGAGGCATCGGCGCACTGTGGACAGTAAATAATCACATCTAAATAACAAATCAAAATATATACAGGGTTCGTAAATGGTAAAAATATATTAATAGGGGCAAGACAGTTGTCTATCCCACCAAAAACATACTGTAAAAAACTAGCCAAGTCTCTATGGAGCTGCTTGTTTATCTCTAAAAAGTAATTAAATCTAGACAAAGTCGTGCTGAGTCTTAGGTTCCTTACTGCGATTTCTTTACTGTAACAGTTAATGTTATATAACTGGCCGTTGACTTGTACCCAATTACTTATAAAGAATGTTCATTAGAGACTTACGTTCCATAGAGACTTGGCTAGTTTTTTACAGTATGTTTTTGGTGGGATTTCACTTCTTTTTGTAGAAACGTGAGCATATTGTCATCGACCTAAGGCGGTATGTTGATATCTCTAATAGTTTGGTTGGGCTCTTCTGTTTTCTAATCAGGGTCACCAGGTACTCCAGATCTTCGATTATCCTAGTTTTTGTAGTTTTCCCTATATTTGGCCATTAAACCCTAACTCTGTACCAAATTTCAGCTCTCTGAGATTATGGGAAGTACTCGTTCTATTTTGATGATCATGAGTGAGTGAGTGTCGAAAATATGAAACTTTGCTTTCGCTTAGCTTCGGAACTAAATTACCTACAGACTTGAAATTCTAGTTTTTAAGTATGTGATTATAGCTTTCTGGATGACCAAAATTTCTGCGTTCTAGTCTTATCCAGAACTTCTCAAATAGGGGCCTCAAAATGCGGCGAAATGGTTCCAGTAACGGATGGTACGGCAGTGTTTGCTTTGCACTTGACTTGGCGGGGGCACTGCCGTGCCCCCAAATATAAAAGGATGACTGAGAAATTTTGTAATCTAATTCTTGGTTATCTGTTTATCTATAGGTACTCAGTTTGTTTCAATGCGAATATCTTATGAACTACTGGACCGATATGAAAAAAATATTCAAGTGTTAGATATCCCATTTATCGAGGAAGGTTATTAGCTACTTCTGATTCTGGTGCACTAAGCAATTCCCACGGTGTAAGCTAGTTCCCTACATATTGCTAGTAAATAACTCCAGACCTATTGGTGCGATGATGTCCAGGCGTGGGTTGGCTCGGCTGATGCGGCAACGTATGATGCACGCCGTGCGGCGGCGGCGCGGGGGGAGTCGGCTGCTGGGGTTGTTGTACCTGGCAAAATAATTTTGTGAGCATGTGTTATAAATTATAATAGTATGAATTGTTAAGAAATTAAAAAGTAGTGATAGTGAGTGAGTGCGTGAGTAAGTGCAAGTGAGTGAGTGCAAGTGAGAGAATGTGTGGGTGCTAGTGTGTAAGTGCAAGTGAGTAAGAGAGTGAGTGCAAGTGAGTAAGTGTAAGCGAGTGAGTGAATGCAAGTAAGTGAGTGTATGTCAGTGCGTGAGTGAATGCAGGTGAGTAAGACAGTGAGAGAGTGTAAGGTTATTATTGAGTGAAAATATAATCTAACCTGATGATGATGATGCGGCGCGTGGTACTGGCTGGGGGCGGCGTGGTACTGCGGGTGCTGCTGATTGTGGGGCGCGTGGTACTGCGGCTGCTGGAATATCGCCACGTCCTCCCGTGTCATTGTTCTGATTGGAAAAATAGGGGTTAACTCCATATAGCGAATTTAGGATGTGGTTCTAATTTGATACTACTGTTACACTAAACCGATACGAAATAGAAATCAAAAAAGGACAACATTGTTGTTCAGTTTTTTAAATATTTTTATATGTTCACGCGAGTTCATATCGTCCGATTATATTCCTCTCAAAAATTCCCAAATCCTCAACGTCTTGGTAAATTGTCAAATGTCTTGGTAGATGGGTGTCCAATACACAGACTTGTCTAGTTTGGGGCCAATTGTAAAACTTCTTGTACAGACATCCACCAAACAGTCAATTTCCTTCAATAGATTGTCAACCTTACCACAGTAGTAGAAAGTTAATGTTTGATTGGTAAAATTTGTCAGATTCGGTAAGTTGACCTGATGGGGTCTGTACATTCAACTCTGATTTGAAATGCCCCACTAATGACAATATTACCTGTACCCCATGTCTTCGTCGTAGGTGTGCGCGTTGTTGTGTCCGTTGTACGGCACCGGGGGGTTCGGCGGCTGAGGGGCAGGGGGCGCCGAGTTGCCCGCCGGCTTGTTCGCCAGGATCTGTTGGGAGGAGCCAGGAGCTAATGTTGTGCAAGTGGAATGTTCCATGAAATAACATTGTTTTCGTGCGGAATCATCAAATGAGCCCTAACCTTGTGGATGCAGCAGGTGTAAGAATATTACTGACCGACCCTTATCTGATCTTTCTGGAGCCCTTTGTTTATTAGGGCCGCGGTAAACTTTCGAATAATCTCGAAATCGATCTCCGTGAAAAAACGTAACAATTGAAATGAAATCGTGTTTTCTGCGTATCTCCAGAACATTTTTAAGACGTTATTACAAGATTTGGAAAACATCAGCTCATCAGCAGTTACTTTCCAAAATTGTGTAACACACAAACGAGATCAGGTTTAGGTACTTGCACTATCCCAAACTGGCTCTCTCAAAGAGCTTGCTTCATATTCATCCCTAAAAGGTCAAAGGTCCCTTACCTCCAGGGTATGCATCATGGCCCTGGCGAAGCTGTCGGCGTCCTCTCGGCAGGAGAAGTTGAGGCCGTACACATGTCGCGCGTCCCGCCATTGGTGGAAAGTCGCCGTCGCCTGGTTGTACTTTAGGCCGCGAACTATTCCACAATTTATCACCACCTATGTAAAAATGTATAATATGAGGAGACATCTATACTTCTAAATTAATATGATAAAGAGGTAACATTGTTTGTTTGTTCCCTATGGCTCTCAAACTTACGAACCGATTTGAAAAATTCTTTTACTGTTCGAAAGCTACTATGCCAAGCACAGGGGGCCCTTCGAATGAACTTGGGGGGCCCCTGAACTTTTCAAAGTTACTTTCATTTTTACAATAATAGTTTCTATTTGCCCCGGGGCTACTACGCCACTGCATAGGCTATATTCTATTCGGGTACGGAAAGCAGTCTCCATGATCAAGCCAAATCAAGAATTACTTATGTTTGTCAAACAAGGATGATCACGCCATAACTCGATAATTCTCCTAAATAAATTTCAAATGCGTGGCATCAATATAAGCTCAATAAGGACACATCCTCTAATAAAAAGGAAGACACTTAATTGAAACTGTCTAAAAAGCGGATATATGAATTATAAGCAATGCCTGACATAAAGGTCAGTACACATTTTCAAATGCACGTAATTTTATCTAATCAAATGCTAACAAGATCTCATATTCATGTCATTATCCCAATGTTAGCTCTGGTCGGCGCAGTATGCGTTCGCCTTCCATACGGCTATCTGCCGTTATCTCACAAGTGATTCTTTCAAATGCTAACAAGATTTATCTACGGGCTAGACGAATAAAAAAATATAATTAGTTCGTCTTTTAGATTATAAAAAAATATTGCATACGTATTTTTTCGTTTTTCATCCAAACAAATAATAACGAAGCTATAGACCGTTGAAATTGCGCGTGACGTCACGCCTATGTAGGATTTTTACATAGGCGTGACGTCAGGACCCCCCAGTCCTGAACTTTAATACTCATTTTCTTTGTTATTATTCATAGATTTTTAAAAACAAAAAATACGTGTCCAATATTTTGCGATTAATTAAAATTACGGACTAAATGGATTTGCTTATTTTTTAGCCTATCGTCTACAAAATTATCCTTTATGGACCTTAAATTTACTCTCACTAACCTCGTGATCATTCAATTTCCTTCCGACAACTCGGAAGGTATTGTGTTGCGTGTGGTGATAGATGTGGACCTTGGATAGGCCAGAGCTGGACCCTGATGGGACCCAGCGCTTCAGCCCGTCGTCGTACACCATCACAGAGGCGCGGGCGCTGCTGATTGATTGTTCGCTGTAACAAACGAAGAAGGCCGTTAGAAAATGTAATATAGACAAATAAATCAAGGAAGGAAAGAATTAATAGTTCTAATAAAAAATACGTATACAGATAAAAAGGACAAATGAAACAAAATCTTTCCAACCAAACAAATACTTCAAAATTAATGAATCTCTCCATACAAATAAATCAGTTAATCTCAGATCTCGCGAGTGGGACGACAGAGGCTGATCGTGAAACCGTTACGCAAGGACCTATTACTGTTACATAAAGTTCTGCCTACGAAAGACCTACGTGTTTTAAAGGGCAAGAGTTTACATCATTGAAGTACTCAATTTTGAACCCGTATTTGTAAAATAATGAGTGCAGTTCAGCATTCTCTTTATTATGTAGTTGAATATTGAATTTCAATCAAATCATTTTTGATAACAATGAGATAAATTATTTTTCAAACACAAGAGGATTTTAAGAATATAGGCTTTAGGGTCAATTCACACCGAGACGCGACGCGGCTTTGATGTACCGCGCGACGCCTCGAGGTGCAGCGCAACCTTAGAGTATACATTAGTAACCTATAGAGTGATAATGTCATCTTAATTCCCTTGTGCCGAACGGGAGCAGGTGTGTTATCTGTGGTAAAACGTTTTGATAGTGATGTTCTTAAGATGCAGCAAGAATATCGATAGTTAGAATTATAACATTAACGTAACTTAATTATTGTTTTGGTTTAATAATAATTGTAATTGTAAAATAATATAGTGAGTTGAGTAACGATACCTATAGTCCATTTTAGTAGGAACTTAAATAAAGGTAATTAATCTTGATAGTACTTTTTACAGAAATACCAGACAAATACCTACCTATACATTAGTATTTGTACTGGCTATAATGAAATTATTTTTTACTATTGTATTTAGGTACAGACGACAGCAGGTCAAACTACCCGAATCTGTCAAATTTTACCAATCGAACATTATCCTTCCACTTTTGTGGTAAGGTTGAAAATCTATTAATGAAATATGACAGATTGAGGTAGGTTGATGTGCTGGCGTCTGCACCTAAAACCTTCTTAGTCTGAACACACTATGCTGAATCCCATCAAATCAACATCAAAATCGGTTCAGCCAAACGTGAGGTAATCGCGTACATACATACAGTCAAACTCATAATGTAAGAACCGCTTTTTCTAAATTCGGTTGAAAATGTGAACAACTTTTGAAGTCACGATAAAAACATATCGTATCCAATAATCGACTTAGTACAACGCTATGTTCCAATGAAATTTGAAATTTGAAAAATGGCCGCTGACAACGCGTGATGCTGACCCGCCCCGCGTCTCTCGCAACCCCCTTTCAGACCCTTATTTTTTTTGGAGAATCAATCAATTACTAAATAAATACTACGTAATGACTGCTTGAAAAAAATAATAATCTTTTATTTTGCTTGCTGGAATATTTTTTACAGCTTTGCGCAGTATATTTCACCATTTTAACTTTAAAATAAAATAAAATATTGCTCTGTGACTTGATGTGACGGGTACTGTTTTGACACTGATTGAGGGTGACAAGGAGAATCGCGCATGTTCACACCTGTGTACCCGGAGCGTACCCTGTTAGACGCACTCTATTATAGATGTATACTCTAAGAGCGCAACGTATCTGAATTCTCACAATCAAATGTGTATCGTTTCGTGTAGTGAATAAAGTATACATATTTTGAGTCGCTCTATGTAAAATCTGCGTGCAGCGTCGCGTCGCGTCGCGTCTCGGTGTGAATTGACGCTAACATAACAAATAGTGGATTATCCATGTCAATTATTGGCTGAAGAGTTTATTTGTTTAAATGCGCCGATCTCTGGAACTGCTGGATCGATTTGAAAAAAATAATTGTTATTGGGCTATCCATTTATCGAGGCTATAAACTGCCGCCGCCAAACGCAAATAATATGATAAAGTTACAACAAAGTCAAAATAATTAAATTTCAGATCAAAAAATAACCTTCAAACCACAAAATTGTTGTCAAAGAGTAATTAATAAATCAGAGGCGCCAGATCATTGAAGGTTACAAACATCCTTATATACCTAACAATACGTATAGGGTTACATCGCCACTACTGACAAACTGAAGGCTACACGTACCTACTAATTTGCAAGGCAAAACCGCAACCCAGAAAATATCTCTATACTTCTATACTAATATAATAAAGCTGAAGAGTTTGTTTGTTTGAATGCGCTAATCTCAGGAACTACTGGTCCGATTTGAAAAATCTTTCAGTGTTAGAAAGCCCATTTATCGAGGAAGATGCTTTTTATCTGGGTGCGCCGAGTGGTTCCTACGGGACGCGGGTGAAACCGCTGGCAGAAGCTAGTAATTATATGTAATACTTGCAGTTTTCCTGCGGTTTCACTCGCGTCCCATTAGAAATACGACCCGTACCCGGATAAAATATATATATCCTATATTACTCGGGGATAATGTAGCTTCCCAACAGTGAAAGAATTTTCGAATCGGTTCAGTAGATCCGGAGCAAATTCGTCACAAACGAACAAATATTTCCTCTTTTACATTAGTATAGAAATATTTATCCTGCTATGTATAAATAAGCACGCTTTGTTGTTCCTGCAGTTATAAATAGTTTTAATTATTAAGACTGTTTTGTTTATAATTTAATGCAATTTGTTTTCCAGCGATTGAAGGGTTAATTGAGATTTTCCGATTTGAAAATTGCAACTTCATAATAAGTTCGCATAGAAATACTTATGAATGAATAATTTGAATAAATCAGAAAACCAGAATATTTTGATTACTCCCTTTGTTCTCCTAGACAAATAATAACGGAACAAATTGCCCAACTAAGTTCTTATACTTGTGTTACATATCTATTATTCTGGCTACCTTAAAAGCCATTTTATTAATGAATTGTATCAATCTATTATACTGATACCATTAAACTGAAAAGTTTGTTTGTTTGCTTGGACGAGCTAATCCCAAGAACTACTACCTACTACTCTTTGTCGTCGGAGCTTTTCTTACAAACATATGTATCACTCAAATTCATCTACAATTCATCTACCTTATATTCACTTAAGACAATTACTAATTAGGCAAATAAATTCGTTGTAGAAGCCGACATCTTGACAAATGGCCGCCATGACGCAAGGGAACTCCGTCACTTGCGTAAGAGATTTCGACTGGGACGGACGTGTGGGCTGATTGCCGAACAAGGTCGCTTTGGTAAAATGAAATGTCTTTTTCTTAATACTTGATTGTAGTAGGTGGTGTTTAACCTAAATATTGTGTTATTCAAATTGAGAATAATGATATTGTTCGTTATTTATTAGTTGGGATTTAAACATATGCGACAAGTATGTAATAAAAGTTAAAGGAGTTAAAATTACATAATCTATCTATACTAATATCTCTGAAACTACTGAACCGATTTGAAAAATTGTTTTACTATTGGGAAGCTACATTATCCCCGAGTAACATATGCTATATTTTATCCGGCTACAGACAGTAGTTTCCAAGGGACGCGAGTGAAACGGCGGGAAAACGGCTAGTATGTAATAAGACTGAAAATTTAAAATTGTACAAGTCCAAACTCAATCGATCAATTTGAAACCTAATAATATAAATACGACAACATGCAGGTATATTTACACACACAACCATAGCTCACCCGCTTTTGTGAAATAAAACATCAAGTACCAGACATATCGATTGCTGTACCACATTGAAACAGACCCTTCGACCCTCACACAGAGTTGTACATACAAATAGGTACATACAGGTACTGGTCAGTATCAACCCCTTACAGTCTGGGAGCTTAATTACTGAACACCAATCACGGTAGCCGAAACACTAGACAAAGGATACACGCATACACTCTAAAAGGGATTTTGTCCTTATAAATTAATCCGTCTGGCTATGCCGTTAGTAATTAAGTGATTGAAGGAGTGTTCTATCGATCTTTGAAACTGCTTTCAATGTTAGCTTGGTGTCTGATCTTAAATTGCTTCACCAAATAGAAAGCCATGTCGTTTAGTTATTTAAAAATATCATAAGTTTTATTTTATTCGGGTAAGGTGAGTTCGTGAGACGAGCGTAACTGTAGCTAGCGTTTAAAGTATAAAAAAACACGAATATTAAACAAATTAGCTTTAAATTAGTTTAGAGATCCAATTAACCTAATTAAAATAGATAACAACTAAAACAACATTAGTTGGTATTAACTACCCTCAAGAGGATTCCTTAAGTATTAAATACCAATTTATGGTTAGACAATTTCAAAATTGCGAAATTCAATGACATGTTTTTTTGCTACCATGACACGTTTACACAACATGTGGATATAGTGATAAGCTTAAAAGCTGTCTATTAATTGAATATAGCCTTGAAATTAAAAAGCTTAATCCCAGACTTACTACTTGCTAAATAGCATTCGTCAAAATCAGGTCAAAATTAATGAGTATTTTTGCAGATCGTTTTATATAAACTATATAAATAAGGTTCCGTTTCTCCTTAATCCGATAAAATACCTGTTACCTACAAAGTAGCCGATTTAGATCTGACATTACGACACTGACTTGGTTAAAATGCACGCGAGTTTAATATTGCTTAATAAATGCGTTTAAACTAGCTTTGATAAATGATGATAAAATCGTTCATATCATGTATAGTCAGCTTGATACCCATATTTTTAAATGTCCAACTATTAAAAGAGTAAAAACGAAGAAAATATTCGCGATCACATTATTTTACACATTCAGATAATGTGATTGCGAAGAGTCTTCGGCAAAATGAAAATTTCTGTAGTAATTTGGTATTGTTTCACAGAAAATACGAAAGGTTGGATGGGAATTGAATGAAATGGTTTTAATGATTTTTTTCAGTATGTAGCAAAATTATGAATGAAATGTAAGATTGTATCAGCAGTTCCAAAAAGTTTGTAGAAACTGTTTATGTAACTATAATTTCAAACGAAAATCCAACCTCGGTGTATTGGCGAGCATTGGCTGTGTGACGAACACAGACTTTTCATCAAAGACTTTCGCGAACATGAAAATTTCGGCCGCAGTCACTAGTTTGAAATTTCAGAGCCACGACAGGACAAGTTACAAAATGGCGGCGCCTACAATCTCTTTATGTGAAAAATGATTATTGCAAAACGCTTTAATGACCAAAATTCCAAATGAACACTAATTGCTTCAGGCTTGATTCACGATATTTTTTGTAATTTAAAATACCAGCACCTATTTGGCTGTTAAACGAGCACCATCTTTCACGGATTTGACTCAAGTAACCCTGTGACGAACAAAGAACTTCTAGGTTCCACTGCGCGCGCACCTCAACCGAACAGCGAAAACTGTTAGCAGTACATCGTCGCCATTTTGAAATTAACCGAAGGACGAATGCGCGCGCATATTAAATCTTCATATGACGTAACTACATTGGATTTCCAACCAAGTTCGTTCTTGGAAGGATTGATTTAGAAAACTATTACACATTTTTTGGGGCACAATATCATTAACGCGCCATGATTAGAAACATTCAAAACTACTAACAAACATCAATTTTACATTAGATATATTTGGGGGGGGGGGGGG
>NWSH02000571.1:1561655-1583207 GCA_002382865.2 Heliothis virescens
CCTTATTTTTAAATAATGTCATTGTAGACAACGATGATTAAAAAAATGTATAGGTTTAAAATACGCTATTGTGTTTATTTGTAAAAAAAGCATTTTGTCAATGTCGACATCTGTTTCACTTTTTGTCATAAGGTTTGCGACTCAGTGACGCAATTGACGACCGTAGGTAGTATCTACACAACGGGTATAAAGCATTAAAGGGTATAAAGCAAAGAAATGCAATTATTACGTAAAAATAGCATTACTTGGCTACTGATAAAACTACCATGTTTAATAAAGAATAACTCTAAACGGACTAAGATTTGGAACTTGGCGCCATAGTAACTTTTATTCAGCTCAAAAATACCTATCCAACGATGTAACACACATAGCTATTGAAGGTGGGACCAGATTTCATAGAAACTCTGGCATCATCCTTTTTCCAACCGAACATTAACCTTCCACTATTGTGATAAGGTTGAAAATCTATTGAAGAAATTTGGCTGACTGTGGTAACTTGATGTGCTATCGTGTACAGACGATTTTAACTAACTTGAAGTCACTGTAGCCACCTTCAGAGCGGCAAACTTTTTGGACGAAAACACTTAGTGACCTGTGCTAAAGCTGGCAGCTACTCTGTAGAAATATAGAGACCATGGTCTATGCTGCTAACGCAATTGGTGGGTATAAAATATATTTAGGTTCAATTCCTAAGTAGGACAACTCAAAATTGTGATGAGTCACATGTAAATGCTGAATTACGCATTATTGAAGATTTTTCAGAATTTCATTACCTAAAATTTTTCAATGGGGGACGCCTATGTTCAGCAGTGGACGTCCTATGGCTGAAATGATGATGATGAATGATGATGATGACCTAAAATTTTTATAGTCCCCTTATTAGGAAATCCCCAAGTACCCATTAATGGATATTTTATACATGAAACAGATAATCCGTATTCCATAGGAAATGAATCATCGAGATAAAAAATACTACAGAAAAATATAAACACGTCATTTCGTTACAAATCTTTTTAAGGATAAGGGAAGTGATTCGCGGAAAATATAACATAATAATATCGATTTATTTCAACATGTTTATCTATATCTATACTTCTATACTAATATTATAAAGCGGTAAAATTGTTTATAAAGTTTGTTTGTAGTGGGTAATCTCTGGAAGTAACGAACCGATTTTAAGAATTCTTTCACCATTTGAAAGCTACATTATCCACGAGTGACATAGGTTATTTTATCCGGGTACGGGCAGTAATTACCGCGGGACGCGAGTGAAACCGCGGGAAAACGGCTAGTGTATATAAATCAGTATGTGTAAGGAAATATGAAATCATGGTTGTTGGAATATCTTTCCTTAATATAGTCATAATACAAATAAAGGAAAATCAAATTGATTATTATACTGATTGGTAACAAAGAGCCAATTGCGCTTGTATTATGGAGTTATTGACTTTAATTAGGAACGGAAAATACTGAATGCTCATTGGTCAAATTGGCGTAATGTTTCCTACTATTAGATAAGAATCTCGAGTGATACACGGGATGTCTATCGACATCATCATCTGCCTAGCCTTTTCCCAACTACGTTGAGGTCGGCTTCCAGTCTAACTGGATGCAGCTGAGAACCAGTGTTTTACATGGAGCGACTATATCCTGGCCTCCACAACACGCGTTACCCGGGAACCCGATACCCCTTCGTAAGACTGGTTGTCAGACTTTCTGGCTTCTGACTACCTAGTAACAGACTGCCCAAAGATGTTAAAAAATGAACAGCTGGGACCCCAACATGTGCCTTCCGAAACACGGAAGAACTCGTTATGACAAGATGGTCACCCATCCACGGACCGACCGCGCCAAGCGTTACATAACCTTATGATCGATCGATCCGCACGGCTTTGACTTAGCCACGAGCTCTTCTTCGAATTAAAGAAAAAGAATGCAAGTAATACTGCATTTTTGCCTATTCAACCTAAAATTTCCACATTAAAGGTCAACGGCCGAGCCATTATCAGCCAAGTCCTAATGTAAGGCCACCAAAAGCATTACAAGTAGTCGTGTAATTAGTGTAGGTAAACAAATATGGCCGATAACTAATTATACGTTTACTGGAGATAGTGCAAGTAGGCCGATGTTTACCCGGTCAGGTGATAATATTGTTTAGATGATTGTCGAAGCTATTTGTTACAAAGGAATACCTTTTGGCTCATTTGGAGTGGTTAAAAATGTTAATGAAGTCACATAAACATAATGAAGTACAAAATAACCTGTTGACCATCAACTCAAAGAGCACCTTCTGTAACAATTTCTATGTGGTTTTCACCAATAGACAGTGATTCGTGAGGAAGTTTCAGGCAGTAGGCTTCCAAGACCGATTGTAGACCACGACGGCTGTTCTCACATAAGGAGATCACCCAGCTGTGGACATATTACAATCATTTGCGCAGACACAAGTGCACTCCCTATTCCCTCACTCTCATAGCCCGAAGAGTCGGCAATCCGACACGACCGGAGAGAGATATGGTGCAGGAACGACATTGACGTGCTCTATGATGCACTTGTTGCATATTAATGTCAAATCTGTATAGGTAATCTATCAATTAACTTGAAAAAGTTTCATTCCTTAGCTATTGACTGACTGTAAGCTTAAAAGCGCTTTCACACTACTGTATTTTCAGCTCGGTTTTTACCCGCAAGAACGCTCGATTCGTACGACCGCTGCCGCGCGTATATGAGCGTCACCAAGCAATTGATAACTACCGGTGCGAAAGATGACGTTTGAAACCGCGCGACTGATGTTATGCCGCTTTTAATGTGTCGTACGAAAAAACCAAAACGTATACGCGCGACCAAATCCGTGAAAGCGCGTTAAAATTTCTTTAACAGAAATGCTTATTTATACAATTAAACTGGTTACTACAATAAAATTGAAAAACAATAATAATATTGTTTCATATCAGAGCAGTAACATGGAGTATCGATGTCGGAAGTCGGAACGTCAACGCGAGATAAGCGCAGGCGCAAAACTCACGGATAACAATGTTTTGCGATCAGTTTTTTTACGTTATTTATAATAATAAATTGTGTAGCAAACCTTGAGTTTGAGGACGAATTATTACTTCAAAAGTAGCCGGGTCAAGTTATCAGCTCGATATTTTTTTAGTTTTATGTTTCTTGATTATTTTGTTCATGATATTTACGGCAATTTTTTTTTTCTTGGAACCAATTTGACCGAACTAAATTTGGAAAATTATTTGTGTCAGATTTACACCAAGAAAGACTGTAGGCGACTTTTTATCCGAGGGCGTGTAGTTGGTCCCACAAGACGAGGATGAAACTGCTTGCGGAAGGCATGCTTGCATTTCGTCATAAAAAAACGAACGACTTTTTTACATCAAGCCTGACTAGGGTTGCCATCCGTCCGGGTTTTCCCGGATTTGTCCTAGTTTAGAGGGCGTCCGGGGAGCGTCCGGGGAAGGTTTCATTTGTAGACCGGGTTTTAAAAAATAAAAAAAATTGGGCCGCCCGCCTGCGAGACATGCACTATGCTCGCACGCACACTACGATCAACCGGCGAACCAAGTATAATATTCACCGTTCGGTTCGGCTTCGCCACGGGCCGTTCGTAAAAGATCTTGTTGACATGTCCGGCTTTTGGACTTTAAAATCCGGGGTTTTTACGCGTCTTGTCCTGTTTTTCAAATTTTAAAGATGGCAACCCTAAGCCTGACTAACTGCAGTCATAGTTTACAACACAAACTTCTGGCACAACACAAGAGATCTTTGTATAACCTAACTCCATCTTCTCACCACTTATACGTACGACATATTCCAATAATGGCGCAATGACGTCACACTACCTGATACCTCGCCATTGTCTCGGTAGTAAACAACTGAAGCATTCAATTGTCATCCGTTATAGGTACTAACTTGGTGAGAGATAGCTTCCATAGTTTGGGTTTTGGTGTTGTAAACTAGGTCTTTGAACACTGAAAAGAAGAACTGAGACACTCCGCCATTTTTGCTCTTAATCGAGCAATACTATGATGACAATCTATAATAATATTATAAAGCTGAAGAGTTTGTTTATTTGAACGCTTTAATCTCAGGGACTACTGGTCCGATTTGAAAAATACTTTCAGAGTTAGATAGCCCATTTATCGAGGAAGGCTAAGGCTACTTTTTATCCGAGTGCACCGAGTAGTTCCCACGGCACGCGGGTGAAACCGCTGGCAGAAGCTAGTAACAAGGTAAAAAGATGTCTAAGTTATCGTCGTGGTCGAATCATGTCCACAGCTGGACAAACGGGAGGGTTTGCCCATACTCACCGCATTGGACATGCATGTTGGTGAGCAAAAGTTATATACCGCTGCAATATCCCTACTATTTATATCATCTATCATTCTTTACAACGACGCTCCATACTTTAGAACCTCCTAATTATGCCCTTTGCACTTCTGGCAGCCTGGTACTTCAACTGTTTGAAGCTCATTAGCGCACATCCTTATGACATCTCTTCAACAGTGTGACTTGTGAGCCCTTTAATTGTAAAGGGCCTTTGCCAAGAGACCTTCACTTTGTAAACAATCCTTTAGGTAATTATTTCAACCATATTTTTGACACCAAACCTCTCAAAAGTCAAGCTCATCTGCCAAGCCTTTTCCCAACTTAGTTGAGGCTTCCAGTCTTACCGGACGCTACTGAGTACTATAGTTTGATGACCACATGGAATTCTGCCTTTGAAAGATGAATGTCTTTGAAGAATAGTGCAATCTTGATAGATCATAAACATCTTTATTAGAGAAATGGTTTCCTGGTAGACAAGAATTGCTGGCCTAGATTCCACAAAATTGTGGACAGTTATTCTTACTGGTAACTTCCTTCACATTGTTATTATAGTTATAGACCAGATTATTTTATTACACATTACGAATTTAGACCACTTCCCAGCATTGTAGGAACTGGTAAAGGGCGAGTGTGTTGGGGGCTGATTTTCAGCCTAGTTTGATAAAATCATTTCAGATTTTACGGAGAAACGTAATTAAATGTGGAGAAATACGTAGGACCTATACTATGGAGATTATACACATTAATATTTTACAGCACACGAGACAAACTCAAAAACAATTTTTTTATGCGTATTATTTCAAATCACCAACCCGCATTGAGCAAGCGTGGTGATTAATGCTCAATCCTTCTCCGTGTGAGAGGAGGCCTGTGCCCAGCAGTGGGACGATAAAAAAGGCTAGTAAAAAAAAAAAAAAAAAAAAGTATTATTTCAAGTAGGTAGGCCTATAAAAGCCCTTATGAAACGTCAAGCTATGTAGTTGCACATTTCAAAGAAGTGGGTCTCATGGAGAAGAACCGGCAAGAAACTCCATGGATACTCTTTTTTCAGGTATTTCAGGAAACAACTTAAATTCCATGAAACTGTTATGTTGCTACCGAGTAATTGCTAGCCAGATGTACATCACAAATGAGCTCGCCCGTCTCAACATCCCCAACGCCACCATGTCAGTGCACGACTAATTGTCATCCAATGGGGGCGCGCAGATTGCCGCCATCCTGCGCACACGCACGTCCGGTGTATAATTGTGCTGTTACAGCCACGTCCAGTTCTAACGAGATAAAAAACCGACCTGCTTCCTGTGGACCGAAAGTTGGTCAGTTTTTGCGTGGTCAAGTTTGTTATTAGACGCAGGAAGGTCTAATCTTGTGTTATGATCATGGAAGTAGCCAAGGCCAAGACAAGATGATATGTGTTATTTGATTCGTTTTAAGGTTTGACCAGTGCTTGAACAATCATTGTTTGTCAAATGCCATACACATCTTTAGGAAAAAAAGACGGCAATAATTAAAAAGTATAATCAACTACACTTAGAAAATCAACCCATGTCGAACTAGCGTTTTTCTAACTCTCAATACAAAAACGATTAGTAACATGAATAGATGTATCAAACATACAAATGGCGTACTAAACGTCTTCGAACACAATCACTCACTAACACTAATTGCATATTAAGTATTCACAAACCATGCAAACAAATGGAGCATCAAAAA
This sequence comes from Heliothis virescens, assembly GCA_002382865.2. Lineage (NCBI taxonomy): Eukaryota > Metazoa > Arthropoda > Insecta > Lepidoptera > Noctuidae > Heliothis > Heliothis virescens. The sequence continues at coordinate 1,567,710 of NWSH02000571.1, forward strand.
AACCTCGTCATTAAATGTTGGCTATAAACAATAATTAAATCATAACCACTAATTGCTGACGCTGTTAACTAGAGCACGCGTAGGAAAGTAAGATTTAATGATCTGAAACCACTTTCGATTATGAGATGTCTATAAATTATTGGTGATCATGTATCATACCGACGTATAGATAAGGTTGAAGCTAGAATCGATGAAAACGATAACACATAAAAAGTATATTCGTTTTAGGATGGCTCTGAAAAGATAACGTCAGACAAAAAAGTATAATCTCTGCTAGCTTACTCATTAATTGCGGCTCTTGAAAAATAAATAAATGTAATGCACGCAACCAAAGTTACAAATTGTGAAATAGATCTTATTAATACGGCAGACACTATACTAATATAAATACACCAATCAAATCTGCAGTAGGTTGTAACACCAGAGAAATCGATGAATCAGCTGTGAAGTTTCCAATTATACCGGCGAAGCATTAGCGTGAACACATTTATTACAATACTGGCGATGACAGTGAGTCATCAAGAATGGCCAAATTGCATTTCCCGAAATGTCAACTAGCTGAAACTCTTGTGACGCATATTATCACCAAGGCAGGGGTGGCTACGTCATCGGTTTCGAATCAGAGAAGATTAACGATAGAATCTATTCCAGAAAAAGGTGATTCGGAAACACCAAGACAACTTTCAACGTTTATTGCAACAAAAAGGTAAAAAACTAAACGTGCTATTAAAATCTTATAAATACCTATACAATCGTTAAACGTTTAACTAACTGCGGAATTCAATTTTCTGTCTATCTCTGGATTTGCTTACAAGAGATAGGAATTTGACATTACTTGTATGGGGCTAATGTTAAAATTCTATCTCTAGTATGCAAATCCATAGATATATAGGTTATTGGGAACGGCCGTAAGTAAACACTTTAATCATTAGGTATTGATACAACAAATCAAAACGTACCTACTTACTATGAATATCATTTTCAATGTGGAAAACATCAGTCCCATAAACCATATAACTCCACGCTGCTTCTCATAGCAAACTATGAACTCATTTAGCTTCCTCCATCTTCCTCAAAACAATTACCTTTTAATCCCACTGCAATCAGACCATGAACATTCCAGCTAACGTTACCGGTCCCTCACGGGACGAAAGTTCAATAACAGTAGCTTTTTGCCCAACTCAATCGAACCAAACAAAGCTTAGCCAGCACTGGAAACTAATTCACAAAGGAGTTCAGAAAACCACCTTCCTGAATATACAATGGATGACACTAACAAACTTATAGCCGAAGATATGGCAAAGGAATATAGTCTTTAAACTGATGCAATAAGAGTCACCTTAGATGCAGGTTGTGTTGTTATTTACCATGAAATCGACAAAGTTAATCCAGATACAGTCGTCGGAATTTAGGCTGTATTCCAAAGAGTTAAGGGTTGTGTCAGTGGAAGGTAGTTCGATTATTTCTTCATCGCCATCTGTAGCGTAGCAGAAGTGTGTCTATCTGGTGCATTGGAGCGGAACTAAGGATTGGTGCAAGTTTTGAAATATTGACTTTGGAAATGATGACGTTTAAAATTAAAGAGGTGAAGCGAGCGAACGCGAAATTATTTAATGATATAGACTTTGGAATTTATTGACTCGGCAGATTAGACAATTACTTACTCACTAAAGTACTTTTCGAAGAATAACAAAGGACTATGCTGACTAAATCATAAATTGAATTATGTTTTAATTAAGACTTGCCTCTAACTCAAAAGAAATCTTAAACCTAAACTTAAATAACAAGACCAGCATAGTATTTATTATTAAAAGAAAACTTTTGTATTACAAAGCGCAAGTAAAACTCATAAACAGACCTGCAACAAAAAGCATAATAATGCAAGCCACGATATTATTTTAACCCAATTCCAAAAAGGAGAACTTGGAACTCCGCCAGTCGTAGAGCAAACAATTAAACTGATTGTATTCATATTCATACAAACAAACATACAACTGTGCACATATAGATTTGATGGCCATAATGAATAAGTCCTTTGACTATAAATAAAAGACAGACAGACATACAAAATCAATCGGTAAAGACGGTTGTTTTAAGTGGGCCAATAAACTGAGTAACCTTGGTGAATTGTTGGCATGCTGATTTAGTAATAAGGAAAATATGGGTCATCTTTTTGTATCGAATATCGTCTAAACAACTGAGGAGTGTACACAATTTCAATCACGAGTTCAAATTCAAAGTTGAGAGGTAAATTCCCTTGATAATTGTATAATTTTGGTAATACACAACCACATAGAGAGTACGTGCCAATTCACCATAAAGTTAACAACAGTTCAAAAGGAGAATGACTGTGACAAATTCAGACACAAGGACAGCGTCTTCAACTTTTAGAACTTTATCATTTCACGACGAAACGCTCATGCCTTGTCTAGAAGAGACCTGAGTGCTGATTCCCAGTTTTGCAAGCTTACGCTCTCGATACGTATTTATAACTCAGCTGAATTAAAGAGTCGTATGTTATGATCACTTGATATAAATATTTGCCTTTCATTCATTTTGCCGGTTAATAACGTTTACTATTTCACGAGTGAGCGCGTTTATTATACGACCAAAAGCCGATGACAGTTTTATTAAATAAACAGTTCTAAAAATAAATGCTACGTAATTAAGTTGTATATTAATTTACGCATCGAAAAAGTTAACTTGCAAAACTCGGAATAGGCACTCTGTGCCTTACACTGGGACAGCAAACAAAATGCTCATGATGATAACGATGAAGATACACCCATCTCAAACAATTACTCAGCACACAACAGTAAAAAAAATACAAAACGCCATTAACTACTGATAAAAATCAGCTAAAACCAGTCATTACCGCTCTAAGCTAGTGCCTTACACCATTTGAAGCCCGTATTTTTCCCTTGATCCCACAATCGTGTCCCGGTCACGGTGTGTTCCCAATAAGACACGCGTGCTAACACGTATTGTACAAGGATAGTAAAAACGATGAAATTCTTCAAATGGTTGATGTAAAAGTTAGTGTTTTTGTAAAGAAACAGATTCAATTTAACGCATCTTACAAGGTTACGAAGTCAGGTTGATAAATGTTTTTAAATTAAGAGTTAGTTCATTGAGTATAGAAATGACGTTGTTTCTATAAAGAGGATTTGTCAGTGCATTTACTGGGAAGCGAAAAAAATATGACTGTGTACAAGTATTTAAAACCACTAAACTTCGGAAGATTCTATCATGGAGTACATCAGTGAATGCCCTCATAAACAATAATAAATCCATCGCAACATCACCAAAATGATCTCCCCAAAGGTTATTACCGCAATCACAATGCTCCTTTTCCGAAAATATGCTCAATAAAAAGCCATTAAAAATATTAACTTTATCCAAATACAATCGACTGATACCCTTATAGAGACGTCTGGGCCCGTTAAACGCCAACGCAAGACTGACCTAATACCACTTTCCCAGCTTAAAAGTCACGTTCAAAATTCGAACTACCCACATCAAACAAATAAAACGACGCGTGGGAGCAGTTTAGCGCCAGACATAACCATTTTCGATATTTGAATGTTCTTTATTATTGACTTATTGAAGATCTATTAACATATTGATGCAATATTTACGTACTTTCTGTATTTTGTTTAGTTAGTCCCTGTTATAAAGATTAAGAACCAATTAACCAAGGCTGTAGTAGACAGGAAGCGAGGTGCATTTAATTAAGGAGGAATGAAGTATTTCCACCTGCTCGTTTAATGGATTCTACGCGTGCTGCAAACTTATATGGTTTGAACAAATATGGCGTGTGTCCTTTGCTTATTTCTAGATTCGTATGTAGTAAATAATTATTTCAAGTTATCTACCAATATAAATTATTTGATTCACAGCCAGTTCTATTTCACTTTGCCAGCACACACTCTTTGATCCCTATCACCAATTACACCCCTTTCAAACTTTTTATGCAGAAAGCATCCAAGCCTTTCTATCATCTGCTCAAACTCAAAATTAACAAATCTAAATAAATACAAAGACAAAAAGTCCTATCTTCACTCAATTTGCCATGACTTACGTTAAAACGTAGTCCCGCTGTAAGCAAGGCATTATGCATAAACTTTACTGCCAGTCTACATGTAATAGAAGTACATGGCAACGGTGCTAAGCCACCCGATCCAAACAATGTCAAATTTCAGGTCCATATTTAAAGTCAGAACACCCTAAAAAAAATTGAAATGCAGTACTAAAATATAAGAAGTAACCAAAAGCATTTCAGAGAAGCCAGCGAAAATTTTCGCTGGTTCNATTATTTCAAGTAGGTAGGCCTATAAAAGCCCTTATGAAACGTCAAGCTATGTAGTTGCACATTTCAAAGAAGTGGGTCTCATGGAGAAGAACCGGCAAGAAACTCCATGGATACTCTTTTTTCAGGTATTTCAGGAAACAACTTAAATTCCATGAAACTGTTATGTTGCTACCGAGTAATTGCTAGCCAGATGTACATCACAAATGAGCTCGCCCGTCTCAACATCCCCAACGCCACCATGTCAGTGCACGACTAATTGTCATCCAATGGGGGCGCGCAGATTGCCGCCATCCTGCGCACACGCACGTCCGGTGTATAATTGTGCTGTTACAGCCACGTCCAGTTCTAACGAGATAAAAAACCGACCTGCTTCCTGTGGACCGAAAGTTGGTCAGTTTTTGCGTGGTCAAGTTTGTTATTAGACGCAGGAAGGTCTAATCTTGTGTTATGATCATGGAAGTAGCCAAGGCCAAGACAAGATGATATGTGTTATTTGATTCGTTTTAAGGTTTGACCAGTGCTTGAACAATCATTGTTTGTCAAATGCCATACACATCTTTAGGAAAAAAAGACGGCAATAATTAAAAAGTATAATCAACTACACTTAGAAAATCAACCCATGTCGAACTAGCGTTTTTCTAACTCTCAATACAAAAACGATTAGTAACATGAATAGATGTATCAAACATACAAATGGCGTACTAAACGTCTTCGAACACAATCACTCACTAACACTAATTGCATATTAAGTATTCACAAACCATGCAAACAAATGGAGCATCAAAAAAACCTCGTCATTAAATGTTGGCTATAAACAATAATTAAATCATAACCACTAATTGCTGACGCTGTTAACTAGAGCACGCGTAGGAAAGTAAGATTTAATGATCTGAAACCACTTTCGATTATGAGATGTCTATAAATTATTGGTGATCATGTATCATACCGACGTATAGATAAGGTTGAAGCTAGAATCGATGAAAACGATAACACATAAAAAGTATATTCGTTTTAGGATGGCTCTGAAAAGATAACGTCAGACAAAAAAGTATAATCTCTGCTAGCTTACTCATTAATTGCGGCTCTTGAAAAATAAATAAATGTAATGCACGCAACCAAAGTTACAAATTGTGAAATAGATCTTATTAATACGGCAGACACTATACTAATATAAATACACCAATCAAATCTGCAGTAGGTTGTAACACCAGAGAAATCGATGAATCAGCTGTGAAGTTTCCAATTATACCGGCGAAGCATTAGCGTGAACACATTTATTACAATACTGGCGATGACAGTGAGTCATCAAGAATGGCCAAATTGCATTTCCCGAAATGTCAACTAGCTGAAACTCTTGTGACGCATATTATCACCAAGGCAGGGGTGGCTACGTCATCGGTTTCGAATCAGAGAAGATTAACGATAGAATCTATTCCAGAAAAAGGTGATTCGGAAACACCAAGACAACTTTCAACGTTTATTGCAACAAAAAGGTAAAAAACTAAACGTGCTATTAAAATCTTATAAATACCTATACAATCGTTAAACGTTTAACTAACTGCGGAATTCAATTTTCTGTCTATCTCTGGATTTGCTTACAAGAGATAGGAATTTGACATTACTTGTATGGGGCTAATGTTAAAATTCTATCTCTAGTATGCAAATCCATAGATATATAGGTTATTGGGAACGGCCGTAAGTAAACACTTTAATCATTAGGTATTGATACAACAAATCAAAACGTACCTACTTACTATGAATATCATTTTCAATGTGGAAAACATCAGTCCCATAAACCATATAACTCCACGCTGCTTCTCATAGCAAACTATGAACTCATTTAGCTTCCTCCATCTTCCTCAAAACAATTACCTTTTAATCCCACTGCAATCAGACCATGAACATTCCAGCTAACGTTACCGGTCCCTCACGGGACGAAAGTTCAATAACAGTAGCTTTTTGCCCAACTCAATCGAACCAAACAAAGCTTAGCCAGCACTGGAAACTAATTCACAAAGGAGTTCAGAAAACCACCTTCCTGAATATACAATGGATGACACTAACAAACTTATAGCCGAAGATATGGCAAAGGAATATAGTCTTTAAACTGATGCAATAAGAGTCACCTTAGATGCAGGTTGTGTTGTTATTTACCATGAAATCGACAAAGTTAATCCAGATACAGTCGTCGGAATTTAGGCTGTATTCCAAAGAGTTAAGGGTTGTGTCAGTGGAAGGTAGTTCGATTATTTCTTCATCGCCATCTGTAGCGTAGCAGAAGTGTGTCTATCTGGTGCATTGGAGCGGAACTAAGGATTGGTGCAAGTTTTGAAATATTGACTTTGGAAATGATGACGTTTAAAATTAAAGAGGTGAAGCGAGCGAACGCGAAATTATTTAATGATATAGACTTTGGAATTTATTGACTCGGCAGATTAGACAATTACTTACTCACTAAAGTACTTTTCGAAGAATAACAAAGGACTATGCTGACTAAATCATAAATTGAATTATGTTTTAATTAAGACTTGCCTCTAACTCAAAAGAAATCTTAAACCTAAACTTAAATAACAAGACCAGCATAGTATTTATTATTAAAAGAAAACTTTTGTATTACAAAGCGCAAGTAAAACTCATAAACAGACCTGCAACAAAAAGCATAATAATGCAAGCCACGATATTATTTTAACCCAATTCCAAAAAGGAGAACTTGGAACTCCGCCAGTCGTAGAGCAAACAATTAAACTGATTGTATTCATATTCATACAAACAAACATACAACTGTGCACATATAGATTTGATGGCCATAATGAATAAGTCCTTTGACTATAAATAAAAGACAGACAGACATACAAAATCAATCGGTAAAGACGGTTGTTTTAAGTGGGCCAATAAACTGAGTAACCTTGGTGAATTGTTGGCATGCTGATTTAGTAATAAGGAAAATATGGGTCATCTTTTTGTATCGAATATCGTCTAAACAACTGAGGAGTGTACACAATTTCAATCACGAGTTCAAATTCAAAGTTGAGAGGTAAATTCCCTTGATAATTGTATAATTTTGGTAATACACAACCACATAGAGAGTACGTGCCAATTCACCATAAAGTTAACAACAGTTCAAAAGGAGAATGACTGTGACAAATTCAGACACAAGGACAGCGTCTTCAACTTTTAGAACTTTATCATTTCACGACGAAACGCTCATGCCTTGTCTAGAAGAGACCTGAGTGCTGATTCCCAGTTTTGCAAGCTTACGCTCTCGATACGTATTTATAACTCAGCTGAATTAAAGAGTCGTATGTTATGATCACTTGATATAAATATTTGCCTTTCATTCATTTTGCCGGTTAATAACGTTTACTATTTCACGAGTGAGCGCGTTTATTATACGACCAAAAGCCGATGACAGTTTTATTAAATAAACAGTTCTAAAAATAAATGCTACGTAATTAAGTTGTATATTAATTTACGCATCGAAAAAGTTAACTTGCAAAACTCGGAATAGGCACTCTGTGCCTTACACTGGGACAGCAAACAAAATGCTCATGATGATAACGATGAAGATACACCCATCTCAAACAATTACTCAGCACACAACAGTAAAAAAAATACAAAACGCCATTAACTACTGATAAAAATCAGCTAAAACCAGTCATTACCGCTCTAAGCTAGTGCCTTACACCATTTGAAGCCCGTATTTTTCCCTTGATCCCACAATCGTGTCCCGGTCACGGTGTGTTCCCAATAAGACACGCGTGCTAACACGTATTGTACAAGGATAGTAAAAACGATGAAATTCTTCAAATGGTTGATGTAAAAGTTAGTGTTTTTGTAAAGAAACAGATTCAATTTAACGCATCTTACAAGGTTACGAAGTCAGGTTGATAAATGTTTTTAAATTAAGAGTTAGTTCATTGAGTATAGAAATGACGTTGTTTCTATAAAGAGGATTTGTCAGTGCATTTACTGGGAAGCGAAAAAAATATGACTGTGTACAAGTATTTAAAACCACTAAACTTCGGAAGATTCTATCATGGAGTACATCAGTGAATGCCCTCATAAACAATAATAAATCCATCGCAACATCACCAAAATGATCTCCCCAAAGGTTATTACCGCAATCACAATGCTCCTTTTCCGAAAATATGCTCAATAAAAAGCCATTAAAAATATTAACTTTATCCAAATACAATCGACTGATACCCTTATAGAGACGTCTGGGCCCGTTAAACGCCAACGCAAGACTGACCTAATACCACTTTCCCAGCTTAAAAGTCACGTTCAAAATTCGAACTACCCACATCAAACAAATAAAACGACGCGTGGGAGCAGTTTAGCGCCAGACATAACCATTTTCGATATTTGAATGTTCTTTATTATTGACTTATTGAAGATCTATTAACATATTGATGCAATATTTACGTACTTTCTGTATTTTGTTTAGTTAGTCCCTGTTATAAAGATTAAGAACCAATTAACCAAGGCTGTAGTAGACAGGAAGCGAGGTGCATTTAATTAAGGAGGAATGAAGTATTTCCACCTGCTCGTTTAATGGATTCTACGCGTGCTGCAAACTTATATGGTTTGAACAAATATGGCGTGTGTCCTTTGCTTATTTCTAGATTCGTATGTAGTAAATAATTATTTCAAGTTATCTACCAATATAAATTATTTGATTCACAGCCAGTTCTATTTCACTTTGCCAGCACACACTCTTTGATCCCTATCACCAATTACACCCCTTTCAAACTTTTTATGCAGAAAGCATCCAAGCCTTTCTATCATCTGCTCAAACTCAAAATTAACAAATCTAAATAAATACAAAGACAAAAAGTCCTATCTTCACTCAATTTGCCATGACTTACGTTAAAACGTAGTCCCGCTGTAAGCAAGGCATTATGCATAAACTTTACTGCCAGTCTACATGTAATAGAAGTACATGGCAACGGTGCTAAGCCACCCGATCCAAACAATGTCAAATTTCAGGTCCATATTTAAAGTCAGAACACCCTAAAAAAAATTGAAATGCAGTACTAAAATATAAGAAGTAACCAAAAGCATTTCAGAGAAGCCAGCGAAAATTTTCGCTGGTTCAACGGTATTTCGGATTCGCGGTAGGCGTGAAAGTTCATACTAAATATAAATAGCTGAATCTATTTGCCTAGTTTGGAAGTAGGTTGGGGTCGGCTTGCAGCTAACCAATATGGATATTTTTGGGCACAGCGTTTGCAATCTTTATTTATTGACTGTCTGCCTTATATATCTGTAGATCCCTGAAGAAGCACATAGAAAAGGAATGTTAACTTTAGTTCACAGCACTTATAACTTGGAAGCATTTTGTCTTCTTTACGAATAATAAAGCCCAAAGAATCATAATAGTTAAAATATTATTAGAAAACCCAAGCTTCTCTCAGCTTACCTTTGACTTAAAAATAAACTAGTAATGGAACTTAGAAATGTATCCCCGCAAATGTCAATCTAAGTTGTTCAGCAACTTCGCAAGCCAGCTAAGTCCGTAACTTACAAGTTGCTAACTCCCAAGGTGGTGGCGAGCTCTGCCAAAGTCAGACACGGCAAATATATCTGAATCTAGAATATTTATGTCCTTTCGAAAGGAATAACTAACAGGTATCCTAAAGTTTGGAAATAACAACAGCCTATATTTCTTAACACTGTCACTTACATCCAGTCAATTTGTGATATCTCCAAAATCCTGACAAAAACGTTCTGAATGCTTTTACCCGACTTCCAAAATGGGTGAATGGCTCTTAAGTATTCCTATATCCGTAAAACCATTACATCCAAGTGTCCTATCAAAATTACCAGCCCAAAATTACCCCATTCAAAAACCAAAACCACATATTCCAAAATCCAGATTCTTTCATCAACTCCAAACCCCCATTCAAGGTGCATAATCTAGGTCTATATCAAAGTAAAACTTGAGAGGATCGAGTTCGTAACCACAGGTCCGAACTCCAAGAAATTGAGGACAAGTTTGTTTGGCAAGTATTGATAATATTATTTAACGTGGCTCTTGTTTACGTACAAATGAACGATGGAAACGGTGGATGGTATTTTACAGATAAATCGATAAAGTAAACTACCAAACATTCCAGAGTTTTAGCGCCTGAAGATTCGCAGTAGTGAGTAAGCTCATAAAATCTTGATCTCTAATAAAACAGTCGGCACTTTCTCAACAGTAGCATGAGCTATAAAAAACTTTCAGTCGGAGACTTGAGCTGAGCATGATCTTACTCATCCGTCACTTTTAGTCGTGCACATTTTAAATACGATTAATATGAAAGAATCTATTTTGTCAGATTGTAAGTTGATCAACCGTCCACATTTGATAACATAAAACACCACAGGGTTGGTTATACAAAAGTGCAGTCTAAAGTCATCTCCCATCATCTGCCTAGCCTTTTCCCAACCATGTTGGGATCAGTCTCACCGGATGTAGCAACTGCCTATCTGACCTCCTCAACCCAGTCACTTTATTAACCTGATCAACGTATAATACGAACTACCAAACAAACAAACAATTCGTAACACCTCACAAAGATTCTCAACCGACTGCATCCATAAAGCAAACCCAACCAGTATTGTATAAGAGACTCAAAAAACAACCAGATCTAACATGGCGTACAGGGTAATTAGTGTAGACGCTTCGTGGGAACCTTTAATTGTGGGTAGTACCGTTGTATATTGTTCTGCTGGTACCCACGGCTGCAAGACTGAAGATACCTAACGTCCGGGTACTGGGATATTTGTTATTTTGTGATTGAAAAACAAAGCAGGCAAGAGGAAGTGTTTTGGTTCAATGGACTCCGAGTTCATGATTTGGTTATTTGGGTGTCAGTAATGTAAGCAGGAAAGTGGTTTTCTTTTTACTTTGTCAGTCAACAGATTATAAACAGGGATGGATAAAGAGAGAAATAACCTTTTGTCTGTATATTGTCTTTGTAATAAAGGTTCCGAAACCACGGAACCGATTTGAAAAATTTACTACACTATCCCCAAGTGACATATGCTATATTTTTTTTCGCGAGAAACACTAAAAATTTCAAAATGTCTACTATAATTTGATTACTGATTACCAGATTACGACAACTAGCTAACTCTAAACAATCCCATCTGTTTTAGGGGCACACAAAGCTGATATCGATTCGCGAATTGATCGCACGCCGCACGCCGTAGACAATTGACACAAATTGTTCAGGATGGTGCGCATGCTCATGACGCATCATGATTATCAACGGGTGGACGTGGTCACATGGTGGAATATCATACTGTTACACTCAAGGTCTTGTAGAAATGGTAAGTGGTTCAAGAGTAGAAGTCAATGGAAGGAATTACAAAAATAACCTTTTTGTCATCTAGTACTAGGTACCGTGCTTTAAGCATATCACTAACTAGCTTCTGCTAGCGGTTTCACCCGCGTCCCGTGGGAAATACTCGTGGCACCCGGATAAAAAGAAGCCTATAACCTTCCTTACCATGGTAATCCAAAGAAAAAGGATACCTTTCAGAAAATAAACCTTTTTACTTCCAATCATTAAGTACAACGATAAACGTGACTGTACACACAATATAAATCATTGATAATATTAACTATATCATAATAATAATAATCATATAACAACAAATCAATTCGAATACATGTTTATCTAAAGCTTAATCTATACTAATATTATAAAGAGGAAAACTTTGTTTGTTTGTTTGTTTGGTTGTAATGAATAGGCTCAAAAACTACTGGACCGATTTTAAAAATTCTTTCACCATTCGAAAGCTACATTATCCACGAGTGACATAGGCTATATTTTATCCGGGTACGGGCAGTAACTCCCACGGGATGCGAGTGAAACCGCGGGAAAACGGCTAGTAAAACAATATTTATGATACAAATCATTAACTTGGGTACATCACATTCATTCCTAATAGACGGATTGACACAACACAGAAATCGTTCAAAAGGTTCAATTCAAACCAGGTAGTGGATGAAATAAAAAACCTATTATTGAAGAAGCAAATGAATAGTAATTGTATAGGCACACTTGACAAAACATAGGTAACTATAGTCATTATTAGCATAAAAGATATCATAATAATGTGTGTGAACAAGCACTGTAGGATTATATGACTAAATTTATTGGAAAATACTCGCAGGTATCATGGCATACTGAAGAATAATAGCAAAAAAAAATTGTGAAGATCAGAGAATAAAGTAAATACTCTTCTTGGTGAATCAATGGCAATTAATTTTGAATATTTCATTTTTTGAGGCCCAGTAGTTCGCCGCTAATCTCTCTCCGATGTTGTCGGATTGCCGCCCCATCGGGTTATGAGAGTGAGGGAATAGCACTATAATATGTCCTTCGCAGCTGGCTGATCTCCCTATATATGAGAACAGCCGCCGTGGCCGACAATCGGCTAGGACGCCATCATTATAAGTAAATAGAGTTATCAGAAAGCACGTTTTACCTTTTGACAAAACAGATAAGTACTAATTAAAAATCAACCCTTATAATTTCAAAGGTCGCAAGTAGTGGAGGTTCTAACCTTTTTGAACTACCCAATCGCGTGTCTGCATACTATCTATCATTCTTATGCTAACATGTTACGATTGATAGGTAATTTAATTTATTTACACTGGACGTACTTCGACATGCAACATCGAGAGTGCGAGGAGAATCACAAATTATATTCTCGATTATTATGCAATCGGTATTGAGAATCGATTTAATCATAGGATAATGGAGTCTGTTGTAGACTGCAGAATTCAACATCCTATCTATCTGTGGATTTGGTTACTAGAGATAGGAATTTGACATTACTTATATGGAGTTAATGACAAAATTCAATCCCTAGTTAACAAATCAAAAGATAGATAGGTTATTTGGAACAGAGTTAGGTAAGAAGTAACAAATAAAAATAATGCAGAAACTAACAATGACGATATGATTCAATACCAATCATGTCATTCAATTGACTCTACTACATGATAAACGACTTAGTAGTTTAAATTCTAAGAGAAAATAGTTCCAAACTAACAGACGGCACAAATCAAACCCATCCTTTTTACCACAGTCGGGTACAAAAAGGCTCCAGAGAGGAACTAATTAGCGTTTCCACGACAGTTTCCATAACTAGGCTTATATTTCCGAGCTTTTTGCTCCTTTTCTAGCAAGCCTGGAGCTATAAGGCTTCTCAATATGAAACTGTGAGCTATAATTGGTCCTTTTCAGGACTTTTTTGTAAATGTAGGAACTACTTGGTGCTTTTTGCGTTCGTTTTTATCGCAAAATGCAATACGTGCCTATTGAGGGGTTAATTGTGTTAACGAGTAAACTTTTTTTATACAATCATGTTTATTTCTTTGTAAAATTCAAGTATATTAAAGTTTCGCTATTTATTTGAAATACCTGTTTTGCTCTTATATTATAACGTTTACCTTAATAAGCACACCTCACAGGAAAAACATAATATTTGATAAGACATTTCAAACTAGGTATTCCAACCACAAATACCCTTTCCATTTACTGCGGGAATCAATATTCTGTCTATCTCTGGATTTGCTTACTAGTGATAGAATTTTGGCATTAGTCCCATACAAGTAATGTCAAATTCCTATCTCTGGTAAGCAAATCCAGGGTTAGATAGGTTATTGGGAACGGCCGTTATTAAATACCTCACAACGATCTACATTAAAAACATTAAAAGAGCACGAATAACAGTTTCGTAAAAAACTGTAGTTTTTATCAAAATATCGATCTTTTATAACCACATTTAATACCAACGAAACAGTGTTACTGACTGTGGTATGGAGAAATAATTTACGTATCAACCAATGTAATAAAAATGATATTCAAGAGCTATACTTGTATGAACTTTACTGCTACGAACAACAGTTAAAAGATCTACTTTCTTTTTGCATTTCAGCTGTATGTTTGGCATACTAATATTCAAATTTAGTGGCTGGCTTATTTGCAAATTGTCTGCGATCGGTTATTACTCAAGTTGATAATAATCTAATCCACAAGAAATTCTAATTATTTTTACACATGCCATCTCCATCTCCACCCTCAAAAACTGAAGAGTTTGTTTGTAACGCGCTAATCTCAGAAACTACTGGTTCGATTTGAAAAATTCTTTTAGTGTTAGATAGCCCATTTATCGAGGAAGGTTATAGGCTACTTTTTATCCGGGTGCGCCGAGTAGTTCCTACGGCACGCGGTTGAAACCGCTGGTAGAAGCTAGTCTTTGATATAGGTGCCAAGTAAACAATTACGCGTTTAACAAACAATAACTAATAACAGGTGTTTAGAACGACTTTATTAACTGGATCCCAAGACTGGTTTAGTGTCATCATTAGCCAGGTACAGCAAAAAGGGTTACACATCTGTTTGTGTAGAAATAAATAGCATCAAAGGTATTTTACTTGTTAGGTTAAACACTGGACTACATTGTATGAAAGTGAGAACTAAGTATGAAACATAGAAACTTTTTTTAACCCCCACGCTAAAAGCGGGGTTGTCTGTGGCACCGTAGCTTTTAAACGGATCGTCCGATTTGGATGCTGTTTCGGATTAAAGTAGGTTTTCCAGCGAAGGTTATTAAATAACCTCACCAGGAAAAGCTTATATTTAAATGGACAAAATTAATATCAGGCGCGTTGCACGTTGGGATACTGCTTATTACACAAATAGTAAGTAGATTCAATTTTAATTTGTCAAACACTTTGTGAGGGGTATAATTTAGATGATCACCAAAAATATTTTTAAGGATCTAAGCTTAGGCACCAAATAAAATAAATAGCTCCAAAAAAAATATATTGACATTATTAAAAGGGCCCTAAAGTATACAATATTACGACCCAAAATAAATGAAATAACACCAGAAAAATCGCAAACCTTCACCAAATAATATTTTTGGTTCCCAAAATGGATTAATGGTCACCAAATTGAATTCGACCAAAAGATAAATATTACTACCAAAAATCTTACTCCAAAATAGTAAGACGGCATCCAAAATATATTATTTGATCCCAGAATACTTTAATGTAAGACTAAAATTACAATTGGTTTCCTTTATTTCTTAACCCGGTCACCGGTGCGTGAGGCACAGGCTGCGCTGTGCAGAGCAGGGCAGTTACTGTAGGTACACATAGCCATATGCGAAAAAAA